>CATNWA010017425.1:212500-249114 GCA_951230385.1 Staurois parvus | reverse complement strand
AAAAAAAAGGAATGCAACCATTGTGGTGTGCTGTGTAGGAAGAAAATGGCACAAGTACAATTTTTTTTATAGTCCATTGAGAGACACAGACATATTTCGAATTCTCGGGCTTTTGAGTTATACTGCTCCCACTTTAGAAATGGACAATGCTAACAAAAAGAAAAACTTTTGATAGTTTTTTTGCTAGGATACAGGAGAAAACAAGGTCTAATGTATTCCCATCAGTGAGTGGAGGACCGTATACATTGTGCTAATGCAAAAGATGAGGTTAGGTTGGGAAGAGTTGGGATGTAGCCGGGTTGTTATTGGGGATGTAAAAATCTCCGAGAATGATAGTTTGTAGTTCAGAGGAGAGAAAGTAGGGTAGCCAGGTGGAGAAATCATCAAGAAGTGGGACACGGGTCCAGGAGGCCGATAGATCACTGCAATCCTCAGAGAAATGGGAGAAAACAGCCGGATGCAGTGAATCTCCAAAGAAGAGAAGGATAGAGAGGGAGGGTTAGGGAGGACTTGAAAGGTGCTGAGTGGGGATAGAAGCAAACCAACTCCACCTCCTTTCCGACCACTGGGTCTGGGTGAGTGGGTCCAGATGAGGCCTCCACCTCGTCTGAGACTGTGCCCGATCTATGACCGTGCCCCTTGGTCTGCGACTGTGCCCTCGGTCTGCGACTGTACACCGAGTCTGTGACTGTGCACCCGTTGTGTGACTGTGCCCCGGTCTGCGACTGTGCCCCAGGTCTATGACTGTGCCCCCGGTCTGCGACTGTGCCCCCGGTCTGCGACTGTGCCCCCGGTCTGCGACTGTGCCCCCGGTCTGCGACTGTGCCCCCTCTCTGTGCCTTATCTTGCAAGGAACACTTTCTGGTTTTCCTAGTAATAAAGTGATGTTGTGCCCCCGGTCCTGTGCCCCCAGTCTGTGGCCCCATTCTGTGCCCCCAGTCAGCGACTGTGCCCCTGATCTATGACTGTGCCCCTGGTCTGTGACTGTGCCCCCGTCTATAACTGTGCCCCCATTGGCGACTGTGCCCCCCCCATCTGTGACTGTGCCCCCTCTCTGTGCCTTCTCTTGCAAGGAACACTTTCTGGTTTTCCTAGTAATAAAGTGATGTTGTGCCCCCGGTCTATGACTGTGCCCCCAGTCTGTGGCCCCATTCTGTGCCCCCAGTCAGCGACTGTGCCCCTGATCTATGACTGTGCCCCTGGTCTGTGACTGTGCCCCTGGTCTGTGACTGTGCCCCCGGTCTATAACTGTGCCCCCCATTGGCGACTGTGCCCCCCCCCATCTGTGACTGTGCCCCCTCTCTGTGCCTTCTCTTGCAAGGAACACTTTCTGGTTTTCCTAGTAATAAAGTGATGTTGTGCCCCCGGTCTATGACTGTGCCCCTGCCTGTGCCCCTGGTCTGTGACTGTGCCCCATCTATAACTGTGCCCCCCATTGGCGACTGTGCCCCTGGTCTGTGACTGTGCCCCCAGTCTATAACTGTGCCCCCCATTGGCGACTGTGCCCCCCCATCTGCGACTGTGCCCCCTCTCTGTGCCTTCTCTTGCAAGGAACACTTTCTGGTTTTCCTAGTAATAAAGTGATGTTGTGCCCCCGGTCTATGACTGTGCCCCCAGTCTGTGGCCCCATTCTGTGCCCCCGGTCAGCGACTGTGCCCCTGATCTATGACTGTACCCCTGGTCTGTGACTGTGCCCCCAGTCTATAACTGTGCCCCCCATTGGCGACCCCCCATCTGCGACTGTGCCCCCTCTCTGTGCCTTCTCTTGCAAGGAACACTTTCTGGTTTTCCTAGTAATAAAGTGATGTTGTGGCCAAGGTCTTCCTTTTCACCCAAGGTATTCTCTGTCTTTTGCAGTCCCCTATTTCCTGTTGTCTTTCCTTGGGCCTGTCAGCTTTTGCTATGATACGTTTGCTAAGAAAAACAACACATTGGTCGGCGGGATAACGCTGCCCAGGGCTGTTATGCCTCACTTGTTGTATCAAGAAAAGGATTTTATGGAAAGTACAAAAGTCTTATTTTTGATGCTTTGTGGCGAATTGGCACAGCATCGTCCCACGCAGGAGTGAAGAGGTCCTTTAACAGAGCAGGCAAATGGATAGAACATCTGTCAGGTTTTACTGTTGTCCTTGCTGGGGAGACATAACTTTACTTCCCATCCTGTTGACAATAACCCCCTAATAAGAAGTGAGCTGAGACATTTATAAATGGTACACCAGAAGCAATACAGACACCGATTATAATAAGGGAAATAGTTGGAAAATCTGTCTAGTTTTATAATGCTGATTGTATTCCCCTTTGGGGGATCCACCTCCACCTGTAAAAGAGGCACCAGGATAGGTAGAACAGAAACAGACACAGAAAGCAAAAAAGAGACAGAGGTTTTAACACCTTCCTACTGCAATCAAAATGTAATCTGTTGCAGCCTACTATTATTATTACACAGGATATTATTATTATTATATACAGGATTTATGGCGCCAACAGTTTGCTCAGCGCTTTACAATATAACGGGAGACAATACAGCAACCATACTAGTCCACAGATGTGTTGGCTTCATACATGTCATTTGTAGGGGCTCTTCCTTTACTTTCACCTGATGACCCTCAAATAACACAATTCCTGTCCTAAGGTGACAACCATCCACTGTACTGTATGTATAGAAGAGTGGAATGGTCACCCCAGGCTGTACTACAAACACCTCCTCCCCTTGCATAAAGAGGGGGAGATTTTAGTTCACAGAAAATATCTGTGAAAGTTGATAACATTGTTTGAGATCAGTGCACAGATTACAAGGACAATGGATTTCTGGCAGGATCACCAGGCATTGTTTGGACATGTAATACAACCTCTACATCTACAGTAAGGACTGGTAACTTGCAAAGTATTGAATTTTTGTTCCTGTGTCTAGCACTTTGAAAACTAGCTAAGCAACAACCCTCCTTCTCCCCATAGTTTAACTAATGTATTATTTTATTGCTGAGATGTATTAATTTTGTCGCCTATACATGTTTCCCTGGGTACTCTCTTACTGTAAAGGAAGGCCCGGAGTAAGAAGACCTGAACGAAGGGCCGGCATGACGGGGGTTAACGGGGGGTTGGGAGTGGCAGATTTCCATTAGCATAAGGGGGAGTCAAGATAGTTAAGGAAGGATTAGGGGGCAGGAGCCACGAGGCGTGGTCTTACAGGGTTGGGCAGGGATGGTCTTACAGGGTGTGGCAGGGGTGGTCTTACAGGGGCAGGGGTGGTCTTACAGGGTGTGGCAGGGGTGGTCTTACAGGGTGTGGCAGGGTTTTTCAGTCTGAAGAGAGTTTTCACAAGGCAAACTTCCCACCCGCCCGTTGTTTGATGGTGTGTCTGGGTGGTGGTTGTGCCATGTTGGTGCTGGGGGACGTCCGGCGGGGTGCAAGGTCCGTGTTGGTTACTGTAGGCACAAGAAAAGGCACTTTGTAGGAACCCTTCTGAGGTACAGCTTCCAGTTGTTCTGGTGGTGGTATCTGCGGTGGTGTCTCCGAGTCGGTGATGTTGCGGCTGGAGGTCTAGTTAAGCAGGGCGCAGATATTGGTTTTCTTGATGCCTATTGGGACCTTGCAGGAATGTATGTTTAATCTGTGTTTCTGTTATTTAAATGTTATTTATTGATGGTTGTAATAAAAGGCCGGTTTTGAAGGCCATTATCTCCATTTGTTGTCAGTGTGGTTACTTAGGTTAAGGATGGGGGGTAGGTATTGTTTGAGTGGGACTTACTATTTATTTCAGGTACTTATAGAGCCATCAATTTACACAGCACTTTACATATATATATATTGTACATTCACATCAGTCCCCGCCCCCGAGGGGTGTACAATCTAAGGTCCCTAACTCACATTCATACATACACATACTAGGGACAATTTAGACAGGAGCCAATTCACCTACCAGCATGTCTTTGGAGTGTGGGAGGAAACTGGAGTATCCCACGCAGGCACAGGGAGAACATGCAAACTCCAGGCAGGTGGTGCCGTGGTTGGGATGTGAACCAAGGACCCCAGTACTGCCAGGCAGCAGAAGTGCTAACCATTTAGCCACTGTGCCAACTTACAAGCCATCTTTAGTCCCCTGGTCATGTATTTATATATTTTATGGTTTGGATAAACATAGATGTTTCTGTAGTTTTTCCCTTATATGATAGCAGGAGCATAGATATTTAACAAAAAAAAAGATAAAAAAGGTGTTTTGACTAGTAGGATATTGCATAAGTTTTTTTTTAATAAAACAATGGAAACATTAAGGGGTGTGTTTTTAAGCTGAACTTCAGGCACAAAAATGTCATTTAACTAGTTCCCGCCCGGTCTATTGTACAATGATGGCTGGTGGGACCACTCTTCCTCCCATTCTGTGCATACACACCCCCAGGGGCATGCAGCACTGCGATCAGTAGTGAGCCATGTCCCTCGGACACAGCACATCACCAATGACAGTGGCTCTTTACCACGGTGTCACAGCGGGAGATCCCCTGTCTGATCTCCTCCCGATTCAGGCTATAAACCCTGAGAAGTGTGTCATCCTCTGCACAGCTTTGTGTAATGACTGACCGCTTCCTCTTTTGTGAGTGCATTTAGATCTTTTAAGATAAATGCTTTGGTTTAATACTACACTTAATGACTGGGTTCTTTGTTTGTTTTTCAATGAATCACACAGGAACACAATGTGGGTTTCTGTGCATTTCACTTGCAATCTGAGTGCAGTATGGTGCAGTGCAATTTCAGCCCATTCATTTCAAATGGCCCAAATCTAGTGGAACCAATTACCTTCAGAAGTCACCTGATTAGTACATAGAGTCTCCTTATGTGTCATGTGATCTCAGTATACATCCAGCTGTTCTGTGAAGCCCTCAGAGGTTTGTTAGAGAACATTAGTGAACAAACAGCATCATGAAGGCCAAGGGAAACACTGGACAGGTCAGGGATAAAGTTGTGGAGAAGTTTAAAGCAGAGTTAGGTTTTAAAGAGATCTCCCAAGCTTTGAACATCTCACGGCGCACTGTTCAATCCATCACCCGAAAATGGAAAGAGTAAATGGCACAACTGCCAACCTACCAAGACATGGCCATCCACCTAAACTGACCGGCCGGGCAAGGAGAGCATTCATCAGAGAAGCAGTCAAGAGGCCCATGAGAACTCTGGAGGAGCTGCAGAGATCCACAGCTCAGGGGGAGAATCTGTCCACAGAACAACTATTAGTTGTGCACTCCACAAATCTGACCGTTATGGAAGAATGATAAGAATTGTTGGAAAAAAGCCATAAGAAGTCCCGTTTGCAGTTTGTGAGAAGCCATGTGGGGGGCACAGCAAACATGTGGCAGAAGGGGCTCTGGTCAGAGGAGACCAACATGGGACTTAATGGCCTAAAAGCAAATCGCTATGTGTGGGGGAAAACTAACACTGCCCGTCACCCTGAACACACCATCCCCACTGTGAAACATGGTGGTGGCAGCATCATGTGGTGGGGATGCTTTTCTTCAGGAGGGTACAGTGAAGCTGGTCAGAGTTAATGGGAAGATGGATGGAGCCAAATACAGGGCAATCTTAGAAGAAAATCTGTTAGAGTCTGCAGAAGACTTGAGAGCGGGGCGGAGGTTCCCCTTCCAGCAGGACAACGACCCGAAACATCCAGCCAGAGCGACAATGGAATGGTTCCGATCAAAGCATCTTCATGTGTTAGAATGGCCCAGTCACAGTCCAGACCTAAAACTGTGGCAAGACCTAAATCTGTGGGGCAAGACTTGAAAATTGCTGTTCCCAGACGCTCTCCATCAGGGGTGGACTGACAACTCATGGGGCCCCCCGGGCAATAGGGTATCATGGGGCCCCTGTGTCCTTTCCCACACTCAAAAAAAGCCTACAAAAAAGGTACCAGGGGCATTTCATGGGGCCCCCTACTGACCTCGGGCCCTCGGGCAGTGCCTGAGTATTGGAATGGACAGTCCGCCCCTGCTCTCCATCCAATCTGACAGAGCTTGAACGATTCTGCAAAGAAGAATGGACAGAAATGTCACTTTCTAGATGTGCAAAGAGACATCCCCAAAAAGACTTGCAGCTGGAATTGCTGCCAAAGTATTGACTCTGGCGGGCCGAATACAAATGCTGCCACACTTTTCACAGATTTGTAAAAATGTTGAAAACCATTTCTCATTTTCCTTCCACTTCACAATTATGTGCCACTTTGTGTCGGTCCATCACATCCAATCCCAATAAAATACATTGACGGTTCTGGTTGTCACATGACAAAATGTGGAAAATTTCAAGGGGTATGAATACTTTTTCAAGGCACTGTAGATATGCTTCAGTGTATTACCTTGTTCTGATGCATTCCTTGAGGTACCAGCCATTTGAATGCAGGATCATTAAAGTGGCTTTGGACGATGTCTATGCCATCCAGGTTGGCCAATTTGCGTATTAGATAAACTCGATACCAATCATTGCCAGACTTGGAACATAAATCCTGCACACATCTCAGGTACTGTTCATTTTTGGTTCCTGAAACATAAATTCAATGTTATAAAACAGACTACTTCAGTAATTGGCACACAGCAAGACAATTAAATAGACAAAATCAGTAAAGTGGTCCAGTTGTGCCATCAAACCACAGCAATATAACAGCACAGAAGAGTATATGGGATATCCCAATTCTCACCATAACAACCCATGTAGCCCGTTAAGGGTCCATGGCCAAAGCAGACCTGATTTAATTTGCTTTCCTTTAGCAATGAAATTCTTTGCTATAGGCAATCATAATGTGTAAGAAAAAATAAAATACTGTTCACTTCCCCAGAATAGTACACTGTTAATATGGTAGCATTATACTATTTTGGTCACAGTGTGTTATAAAAAAAAATTCATAAAAAAAAGAAAAAAAGCAATTAAAAAAAATTACAATTTGTGATTTTTTTTCTTTTTACTGTCACCAGTCAGTGTCCCTGATCACCTCCAGACCAGTTATATGATGATGCTGTACTGTACTGCTGACAGTATGTAAAAAAAAAAAAACTGAAAAATGTTTTTTTTTTTAATTTCTTTATTTTCCCCAAAAATGACAAAAATTACAACTTCAAAAAACTTACCATGCCTCTCTACTTTCCAAAAATTTGGGGGATATCTGTACTGTTCTGACATTTTTGGGCCTCAAGAAATTAGATTGGCCGTCACTACATCAGGATTGATCAATTTTCAGATATATCCCATAGTTTGTGGACTTTCCTACAGACTAAACAATAATAACTGATACTGGGGTATTTTCACCAAAGAAATGTAACAATACATCGTGGTCTAAATTTATGAAGAACAATTATTTATTTGCAAAATTTTATAACAGAAACAAAGAAAAACATGTTTTTTTTTCAAAGTTCTTTTTTTTTCATTTATTTAGCAAAAAATAAAAACCCTGGTTGTGATTGAATACCGCCAAAAGAAAGCTCTAGTTTTGCGAACAAAATGATACAAATATAGTTTAGTTCATGACCGCGCAATTGTCATTCAAAGTGTGAGAGCGCTGAAAGCTGAAAATTGGCCTGGGGGGGGGGGGGGGGGGGGGGGGAGTGCCCGGTACTGAAGGGGTTAAATACATTTTGCATTTTTCATTTGCCCTTTAAGCATGAATAAATTCCAGAAACAATTTGAGCCCACAGGCAAGCGAATAGTCTTGCAGTGAGTGGCTACCTTGTCTCATGAGAAAAGAATATTGCATTGTAGGGGGCTGGAGTGAAACTTGGTGAATGGCATTACCTCTAATCAGACCCAGGACTCTCATACAAAAGCAAAGACTCAGACAACTCCTGGACTGAAAAGCTTAAGTCTGGTAGCAGATAAAGTGGAATTTTACTGCATGCACAAAAAAAAAACCCCAACAAAAAAACTGTATTTCTTCTGCAATACAGTTGCTTACCTGCCTGTCAGCACTGTACAGCTCACCCACACTCAGCTCAGTGCACAATTTCAGCAATGTCGAGATGACTGAACTCCTGCACATGTGTGGGAGAATTGTCATCACAGCCCAGCCAATGAAAATGGCTGGTGATATACCTGGAAGCAGCCAGGCTTAAGAGGTCAGTGGCTGGTGGGGAGCTCCAGGCCATCAAACTGTGGAATGAAGGTGACTATATTTACACTGTAAGTTTCTCTTAAAGGGGAAATATTTTAGCTTGAGATATGTCTAAGACTAGATCCAGATACTCCAAAAGATGATATAGTTCCATCACTGAACTGTTGTAATATCTAGGTCATATTATCTGATAGAGCTAATGCTGACTGTTGTCGCAACAGGGAAGTATCTCCCAATGGGAATGCAGCGAGAGCACAACTGTGCTAGTACTGGAGTCCAAACTTTGGTGAACACTCAAGATCCAGAGGAATGGCTGAAAGTGGAAGTGCAGGGAACCCGCAGCAAAGCACAGAAAACACTGGTGTGCTGGAAACAAGGGGACCTGTGGACACACAACATCCTTGATGTTTATAGAACCCATGAGGTTTCCCAGGTGAACGGAGGTGAGATAACAGACCTGGTGGATTCCATGTGGAATTTCTGACCTCAAATGAAGAGATTTAGTTCTTTGAGATCCAAGACCGGGCATACTGTATGTCCTTTTCGGGTTTGGGAACTGTGAATATGTTGTAAATCCCTTGAAACCATTCTGCCATGGGAATGAGGACAATGACACATTGATATAGAAGAGTGGAGAGAGCTACTTGCAGATCTGCTAATCAGCACGGTGACACAGGGAGATTGCAAATGAGAAACAGAGAAGGGGGCTGGGAATAAAAAACTGTAGCTTGCAGCCCTTGCAAACTATCTCCCCCATCCATGCATCTTAAATGCAAACCATCCAAGTGTCTGCATAGGTTAACAGATGTCCCACTCACTTTGGAAAGTGTGGGCATATCTTCATGCCAATAAAGATTTATCTGAGGGTTTGGCAGAATTTGACCTTCCAGTATGAACAGGGCTCTAGAGAGGGCTTACAACTGATTATCACTTGGGCTATTAAAGACAGGATCACTCTCTACCAGAATGGTGGTCAGCAGGACACTGCTGGATACACAGTGGGGACAGACAACTTTTTAACAAAATCCTCTTCAAATGGATACAGGACTAATACATAGCTGGGGAAGCAAAGATCTTGTCAGGGTGTTTCCAAGCTCCATAGAGAAAGACTTGAAAAACAGGAGCACTGGAAAGTGTTCATAGCCTTAGGGGTCTAAAGATTCCCAAACTTGGAACAGTAGTGATAAAAGCAACAGGTCACTCCTCTAGTTTCAGAGCATCTCGTACTGCATCCATAAAAGCCAATTTAATTTGGCAGTAATAGCAGAAAACTGCAACTCCTCTGTGACAACCTTGTCCAGTAAGGACTGAAGCGACTGATAATTAGACAAAGTTCCCATGACCAGTGCCTCAAAAGCTGTTTAGGATACAGGCAGATCAGATATCATCAGGAGGCAAGGGAGTAAAACTTATGGCATCTGCTTTTAGAATTGGCAAATAACTGGGTGATTTGGCCATAAAGTTTTTTTATAACTGTATATAACACCTTGGAAGAGGACAGAAGATCTGGCCATACCCAATGGTGCTAGGGAATCAAACCTCTAGGATCGAAAGGCAGCATGATTTTAGGCTGCATCAGTAGGCACTGGAGCCATTAGTAAATTATGAGCCCCCTTGTGTCTAGAATCGGACATGCTACACTGTAGGGCAGTAAGACAACATAAGGCTCAGGGTACAAAGCAAGGCCCCAGATACTCACAAAACCCTACAGCTGATGGAAAGTAAGGGTCAGATGGCCAGAGATGACCAAGGTCTCTGCAGTTGGGCAACAGGAACAGACTCAGAATTGGAGTTCCATGTGGCTCTTTGCAAAGCAAGAGAAGCAGCAGGAAGATGCTTAGCTGATGCTGAATGGTGTGGAAGAATGCTGTGCATTTACTCAACTCTCCACCCAGAGTAAAACGCCAGCATTCATGCCATCATCATTAACCCCTTCCTCAGTGGAAACAATCAGAAGGAGGGAATTTTTAAGGTGCCTAGTGATTCAAGCAAACAAGGTTGCTCCTGGTGGTCAGCCCAATCGGCTTACTCACAGAAGGAGTCATCTTAGACAGGGCATGTGCTTAGGCGATGCCAATGACTCCGGACCCGGAAAGCTCTCTGTGGCTAACTTGTTACTAGAGCATGGTCTGAAAAGCATGAAGCCCAGTAATTAGGGTTGCCACCTCATCCCTTTAAAACGAAACACATATTAATTACACAGGTTCTGAGGCTGATTAAAGTGGTATTAAAATTACTTAGTGCCTTATTTGTTTTAAATTAGCCTCAGAACCTGTGCAATTAATATGTATTCAGTTTTAAAGTGATGAGGTGGTAACCCTACCAGCAACTGAAGGTCATATCTAGCCTAGCCCCACAACACCCAGTACAGTGTGGTCTGGGTGTGGCATTTCAAAAGACAGGCTGGGAACAGCCAGGTCAGATGGCTGCAATGAAAAGACCTGCTTTAGCAGTGATATAGCGAACATTTTTCAGTGAAGAAAAAAATGTTCACTAAAAAAAATGATGCAAGCAAAATTAGGTTAGATTTTTTATAATTGATCTTAAGAAAAGATATCCATCCTCCTAGGACACCAGCAAAAAACCATGGCACGCTGGTAGTAGGAGTGTTTATCCTTGGCTGGCCCACAGTTTTTTATTTGCCAGTGTCCAAACCCTCCTGTAGGTGACAGTATAAACCTGAAGTCAAATGACTCCCTATGTCTCTCAAAACACTACAATGATAATACCAATTATTCCTTCCAGCGATCTTGTAAGTGTTTTAACTTCCTCTGCTCTGTCAGTGATGCAGTCTTATTAGTAACATTGTTACCAGCTACTTCTGAGGACTACAGAACCCATCTCCTCTATGTTATGGACAAAAGGTGAAGGGGAGGTGTTCTGTAGTCCTGTCCTAGGGTGGCAATGCTGCTTCTGCGTTGATACAGTTCAGTAAGTAGGTGAAACTGTCTCACTACAAGGATTACCATGTGAAAATGAAGGAAAATACCCTGAAAAGCAAAAGCGAATGTGGCCACCCCCTCTAAAGACTTATAGGCTTAACATATTAAATTTTTGTTCTTGGGTTTAGATGAGCTATAAACCCTCAACCCTAACTTTAACCCTTGGCTATTATTAATCTAAGTAATAGCCCAACAATGAAGTAACCCCTAAAGCAGCATACCTACCTTACCCAATGCATGATCAATCTGTGCCAAAAAGAACTATTTCCTTGCTGCAATATAAGAAAGATAATCTGCCAAAGCTGTGACAGTCATTCTACTCTATGTGATGTCAAACCAACTGATAAAAACATATATATCCTTTTTTCACATACCTCTGGGTTTGACAGACATCATGTCTGCTGCCACATCAAGTGCCAGCCTCACCCTGGCCACATTGTGAAGAAGTTGTACAGATATCTCCTCTTTTCTTTCCCCCCGGCTGTTTTTTTAAGTAGTTTTTCAAGAAATCCTCTTCTGCTTTCATGTATTCTAGTTTTTTCTTCTCATTTGTAATTTTTTGTTTCTTTTCATGTAGTGAATCCTGCAATATAGACACAATTATATTTAGATAATATGCCTGACATCACACATAAAAGACTGTGATAGTATAAATGAGGAAGGAAATATGAAATATAAAGATAAATGCACTTTTCTACACCCCGTCCCCAACGCACTGAACATATACCTGTCTACAACACTGCAGTCTAATTGCTTCCATTGTGTTGTTTCCATCAACATAGAGCCATAAAGCCTCTAACTGAAGCTTTCAGAGAACCACCAAGATGTACTACACAGGCACTAAATCCTGGTGGATGGATCAGTGGATGGATTGTATTAGTGGACTCAGTGGTGTATTTATGTTTTGTGCGTCCCTAGGTAACACAAAAATCTGCATGCTGGGAGTTGTAGTTCTTCCCCTGCACTCCCTGCCAGGATTGTAGTTCGCTCCTGTGGAGGCGGCAGGTCAGACGCGGGGGGAATATAATAATGCATGAATTTCTGATTTTCCTAAAGAAAACTTGTTCAGAATTCGATCCATGTATGGACTGTATAAGGCCAGCTTTAGCAAGCCAGCAGCCAGCAGATCCCCGTAATTAGGATCCACCTGATGTGGTTGCTGGGAAGGTATATAATCCTCCCTAACTTTAATCTGTGCTTTATGCTCTGCTGTGAGCTGCTTCCTGCCTGATCCTGTATTGTGTGCCTTGTATCCTTTATCCTGTAACTTGCAACTTGCATCAGGTACCCATGGCCTGTTACCACATCCTTGTTCCCAGTCCTGATCATGCCCTGTTCATGTGACCTTCCCTCTATTTGTAAAATGTATAGGGTATTAGATTTAGGATGTTGGTTTAGTTTTGCTCTACTGTCACATTTATTTTTCACTTTTGCCTTGTTCATGGTTTATTGGTGTACAATGGTGTACAATGGGTGTTGTGTGCATTAATAAACCTTATATTAATTGTACTCAGTTTGATTCCATTTTCCTTAAGTGCAGCCCACTGATCTGGTCATCCCTGTTTCAGCTGGATACCATCTGATATCTCTTACACAGAATCAGGTCTGCTCCTTTTTAAATTGCCAGACTTCTGGTGCCTGATTGATGGCTGATGTAGGGCACCACCATGGCATTGTGTAAGTCCTGGTTGAGTAGCCATGCAGCTGAGAGATTCAGCATTGAAGAGACAACTGAAAGCGAGCACCCAGAACTTCTCACCAGCCTAACAGGCTGGCATCCATCAGGAGCACCTTCCAGAATAATAGTAGGAGGAATTTTCCCAACTCCATAAGAATAGATGCTGGAAACTCCTTTCATGTTTTGAGTTCTGCCTTTCTTCTGCCACACTTCTTGGATTCCCAGTATGTTTTGCAGCTTCTTCTCTGCCATTTACTTTCAATTTCTAAGGACTACATCTCCCGGGATTTCTGTTCTGACTCCGCCTCCTGAAACTCCTCCTCTCAGAAGGCAGCTTTGTGAAATGTGTGACACAGCAGTGCTTATTTACAGGACATAGTGACTACGTGTCACAGAATTCAAGGAAGTCACAAAGTAAGTGTACAAATAACTGGAATACAATGTGGAAATTAATACAGAGTTTTACATCCTGAAGACCTGTGCTGGTTCTATTAATAACCACAAAATGCACAATGACACTTCTTAGAGAAAGGGACAGTGATTAAATGTTGTTGTTTGTGTCATAGAGGGTCCACAAATGAAAATGTGTGCCTAGGTTGATTCCTCCTGGAGGAAGACCAAAAGTCTTCCTGGCACTTTACACAGCATGAAAAGTATCTTTATCGATAAAGAGTACAGTATGCAAGTTATAGATGGGCCCGAAGCAAAAAAGCGTAGGGCTACATGACTAGAGGGACGGGGGAGGAACAGGATATATTAAAAGTTAGTGTTATCATAGGACGTATGGGTATTTACCTGATTGGATAAATTGTAGCGGGTGGGTTGGCCAAAAGCCGGACTAGATGGGGGTGGGATTTGGAAGGCGGCAAAGCAGTTGGAGCCATTGGATGAGAAGGATTCATCCCACCCTCCTGCCATGTTTGGATATATTTTGTGCTGGTTTAAGGTATTTGCAGTTTGGGGTCTTCGGAGGCATTAGAAACTTTCAGCAACAGTTCATAGTAGGGACCCATCTAAGGTATGTCATGCTCTGTTGGATCACAGTTCATTGTATGTTATCTGGGAGGTGGTAACATGGAATTATCTGCGGAGTGGTGGATTGGTCCTTGAGCCAGGGTAGTGCGGCTGGGGATAATTAAGTAACAACGCAGATACAATCTGATTCTGGTTATTTGATGCCTTCTAAGATCGAAAACCTTTTTACATTGTGCTTAGTTGATTAATATTGTTTCTATTTTAAGGAATGTTATTTTTGTATGTTTGTTAATAAATGACCAATATGGCAAATTTTCTCCATATTGGTGTCGGACTCCTAATTTGAGTATAGTAAGTTGTGGAATATGCCATAGGCACTTTGGTGGTATGGACTGGTGTACCCTAGTCAAGCAGTTTACGCATTTTGGTAAAAAAAAACGTATTCATAGCCATAGTATTTTACAAAAAAAAGCAATTGGAGGCACATGTGGTTTTAGCATGTTCTTAATATGACACTCTTTTTCCACACTAGTGGTAGTTGGCATAGTCAGAGTTTGCCCACTTCAGCTCCAGTTCTTTCTTGGCACTTTTTTTTTTTTTACACATAACAATCAGTATTTTTTGCTAGAAAATGTGTTAGAACCCCCAAACATTAGTTTTTTAAAGCAGAGATCCTAGAGAATAAATTGATGGGTTTTGTCCCAGGGTATTTGTGCAGTGGTTTTTCAAATGCAATTTTTTGGGGAAAAAAATACACAAAACATAACCCAGGTTTTTTGTAAAATATAAATGATGATATTACACTGAGTAAATAGATACCCAACATGTCATGCTTTAAAACTTCACACACTTGTGCAACAAACATAAATGTTGTTAGCCATAGGTGACGCTTTACAGGTTACCATGTCAGATTTACACAAGATGTCTGGTGCTAGAATTACTGCCCAAGATCTGACATTTGTAATACTCACATGTATGGGACAATCACTGTTGGCGTGCATGCAGGACTGACGTGTCTGCTTGCTTCTGGGGGGGAGTTTGACACGTTTAAAAAAACCTGCTGCTCAAATAATGTGTGACACTTTAATTTTTTTTTAATTACTGATTTTTTTTTTTTTCTTTTACACTGTCGCTTTCATTTTTTTTTTTTTTATTGCTGTCAATTGACATGTTTAAGGTACTCTTTATAGAGGAATCTGGGGTCTGTAAGACCTCCTCTGCATTTAAAAGCACGCATAAAACCAATATCTGTGTTTTTGAATGCTTTTGAGTTTTTAAAAATTGCAGCATTTACATCCAGGTAACTCAGAAGTGACATCAAGCCATCGCTTCCAGGTTACCATAGCGGAGACCCAATCATAGCCAATCCCAGCTTTGTTTGGGTGTCCGACCAGCCAGTGAATGTGCCGGATGATCACTCCGGTCATCCAGTGGGATGGGAGAGCCCGAGCAAGCCATGGAAGTGGAGACATCCCCTCCCTCTGCTTGTAATAGCAATCAGCGTGGCTAACTAGTGACCCATGGCTCTATAAAACAGTATCGGAGTGATTCCTGCAGCTGCAGGCGTCATCCCGGTACAACCACTTGAAGTCCAGCGATGTATATGTACGTCGCTGTTCAGCAAGTGATTACAACAGTCCTTTTTTTTCATAATTTAGTTTTTTGAGTTTTGAAAGATACAACAAGCAAAAGTTGCATAGAGTTGTGAGATAACAGTCACAAACCAACAAAGAAGAAAGGGAACAGGATCATTGCTGGAAATGCATATACACACAATGTCAGTGTATAACAGTGGATTAGCCAGCACTGTCCGACATCTGAGTAGACATATCGGAAATGAAAAGATTCCACAGATCCCAAACAGCATCAGCTTCAAAAAGGGGGACAAGATTAGCATGCATAGCAATGAGGTACTCCATTCTTCTAATCTCAGCAATAACCTTCAACAATTCTGACCGAGTAGGAGGGGTAGTAGACAGCTAATGCATGGGAATGGTTCTACTGGCCGCCGTTAAGACATGAGAAGATAGTTTATTGGCAGATTTGGAGAGGCCTGTAAAAGGTAGGCCCAATAAAAAGTGAATTGGATCAAATGGGATGTGGACCTGTAGAAGTAGCCGCAAAAGGCTAAGGACCTCTCTCCAGAAAGGTACAATTGTACAAGGAAATTAGGCCCCTTTGGTATGGACCCTGAATGCAGATGCGTTCGAAAAGAGTAGGCTTCTCTAGGGTCAGGGAGGGAATCTTTGAGGAGAAAAAAAATTTGTATCTGTAGGTAAACATAAAATTGATGAGGAGGTATATGCGTAGCTTCCTGTAACTCTATAAAGGGTCTAAGCTTCCGGGTCACTGGGTGGATCAGGTTCCGCAATTGACATAAGTTAGCTTTGGCCCAGGGACTTATACGGGCCGGGTCAGGCTATCAGGGACACTGGGATTAAGTATGACGTTGGTCAGAGGTGAGCAAGGAGAGGATATGAACAATTTACCCCTACATAGCCTCCATATAGACAACGTGAAATGCATGTTGGAGTAGAAAACAAGGGTGCATTGGACATAGCTGCAGCCATTCAGTCTTGGACCATTTATTAGAGGGACACTGAGAAGACCATGAGGTAAGAGTACAGAGGTGAGTAACCAAATAGTACAACACAAGATCTGGAGCCCCCAGGACCTCCCCTAGGTTGTGGTGAGAGAAGAACTGTATGGGTAATTTGGTGACATTTATTATGCCAAATAAAGTTGGAGGAAAGATTTCTGAAGGGAACATAGCTTGGACATAAGGATAAGGACAGGCAGCGTTTTAAACAGGTACAAAAGCTTGGGCAGTATAGTCGTATTTATTACATTAATCCTTCCAAGGAAGGAGATGGCAAGGTTGTCCCAAGATTTTAAGGATTGAGAAATGGCGTGAAAAAGGGTGCGGGGGGGGGGGGGGGGAAATCAGCTTCATTAAGGGAGTTGTATAAGGAAGTAAGGTTGGTACCTAAGTACCTCAAGGAGTGGGGGCACCAGCAGAAGGGGTAATTTAACTGAAGAGAAGATAAAATGGCAGGGGGTATGTGAAGCAGTAATGCTTCAGTTTTTGATGCATTAACCTTATAACCAGAGAAGGCACCAGAGTGTTGGAGAGTACGATGCAAAACAGGAAGAGTAGTGTGGGTCTCCATCAATGTTAGCAAAATATCATCAGTGAACAAAGACAGTTTAAAATCACTATTGTGGGTGCCTACCCCATGAATATTGGGATTGGATCTGATAGCTAGGGGTTTAAGACAGAGGATAAACAGTAAGGGGGAAAGAGGGCACCCCTGGCGCGTACTATTAGACATCTGAAAAGAAGGCGATAAGTACGAAGCCAGTTTAACCGGGGAAGAGGGAGTGGAGTAGAGGGCTTTCAAAGCTGCCATAAACAGACTGCTAAATCCAAATCTCTCTAAGACAAGAAACATATAAGGCCAACTTAATCAGTCAAACGCTTTTGGGCGTCCAAGCTCAACAGAGTGGGTTTCAGGGACTTGTTGACGAGATCGATAGTCCTCTTCATGTTATCTGCCATGTGTCTAGCTGGAACAAAGCCCATCTGGTCTCTGTGTATAAGTTTGGAGATACATTTGGCCAATCTATTGGCTAGTATTTTTGTGAAAATGTTGTAATCAGTTTAATAAGGCTATGGGGCGATAGCTATCTGGAAGAGAATAGTCTTTGTCCGGCTTCAGGATCACAGAGATATATAAGTGTGTAAAGTCATAGTGTGGAGGAGACCCTTTCAGGAGATCCCGAAACAAATTTAGAAGATGAGAGCTAGGATACCAATTAAGGATTTGTAGTACGAGTAGGGAAGACCGTCTGGTCCTGGGGATTTGTGAGTGGGAAGATTTTTAACAATATCCAGTAGTTCTTCGATTGGAAACCTCTTCATTCAAAGCCGTAATATCAGAAGGCAATAAATAAGGTAAGTGTAACGAGTCAAAAAAGAATCAAAAGTGGCCAACTGAAGGGGAGGATGAATAGTAGGGGCAAGGCAGTTATAAAGCTTTTCATAGTATTCCCCAAATATTGTAGCCATGACATTTGGGTTTACCACCAGACTGAAGTAAATGGTCCAGTAAGGAAGGGGACACTTGAGACTTAAGTCTATTCACGAGCATGCAGTGCGGTTTGTTGGAAAACTCATTAAACTTTTTCTTCGCCCAGGTGAGAGAATGAGCTATTTTATGTAGGTAAAGAGTCCTGATTTGATCACATAAATGGGAAACTTTCTGCAACCGAGTTATAGATGGCCTATCAAGCAATAGACGTTCCATGGTGGATAATTGGCGCAGTAGAGATTGCCTGGTGCAAACAGAAGCCTTCTTCAAATGAGAGCCCATAGAAATACAGAGGCCTTCAATGACGGCCTTATGGGCCTCCCAGAGAGTAGAGGAAGAGGATACTGAGCCAACATTGAAATTAAAATAAGCATCCAGACCCTGAGAGCTCCTATCGAAGTTGCTCCGAGCACAGAAAACTCTCATTAAAGCATCAGTGGCAAACCTTAGGGGTGGAGTTAGGGAGAATGAGATCAAGTGATAGTGAGTCATGGTCTGACCAAGTAACCGGATTGATCTTCGAAACCAGGAAAGGGATCAGGGGAGCAGTAACAAAGAAATTATCTAATCTAGAATACATGCAATGTGGAGTAGAATTAAACGTGAATTGCCTATGGAAAGGATGTTTAATTTGCCAGGCATCAAAGAGGCGATGCTCCCGAATCAATTTGCGGAATGCTGTAGAGCAGCAGCATAGCCTCTTCGATGGTGTGGGAGCAAAGAGCACTCTTCTATCCTTATGGGGTGACATAACTAAATTAAAATCCCCCCCAATGATCATACAAGGAGTTGATATTGAACATAACTTGTCTAAAGTCTGAGAGAGAAATAACAGCTGACCAGAGTTGGGAGCATACAAATTCAAAAGTACAAATGGAGAACCCGCATGCATACATTCCAACAAAACATAGCGACCATGTGGTGGGTCAATTTGAGAGGAGAAGACCCTTAAGGAACAGTTTTTTTCCAGATCAAGATAGCTACCCAGAGGGATCAAAAGCTGAGTAGGTTTGTGGGAAGCTCTTGGAGGCAAAGCAAAAAGAGCCATCCTGTTTAAA
Organism: Staurois parvus; assembly: GCA_951230385.1. Lineage (NCBI taxonomy): Eukaryota > Metazoa > Chordata > Amphibia > Anura > Ranidae > Staurois > Staurois parvus. Next base: position 230,290 of record CATNWA010017425.1, on the reverse strand, counting down.
ATGGGTTTCCTGAATGAATATAATATCTGCTCCCGAGGATCTGAACTCCTTCAGAGCCATCCACCGTTTTTGGATTGAATTGAGTCCCGTGACATTATATGATAACAGCCTTAGCGTCATCATGAGGCAGTAATGGGTATAGAAGCTGTGCAACCTGAGCAGTGGTGTTGTGAGGCAGGTGCAGGGGGTGCGGCCCATACCGGGTGACATCGAGTGCACAGGGTGACACCGGACCCGCTCCAAGAAAAGTTAAGTTGTAAAGAAAGCCAACGATGCCCGCAGAATGGATCGGATCTGCGGATTGAGCATAATGGATCGGAGTCTGGTCCATTTGCTCAATCCACAGATCCGATCCATTCTGCGGGGATCGTTGGAGGGGGTGTCACCAAGTGTTACCGCACTGGATGACACCAACCCTAGGGACACCTCTGAACCTGAGTATACAAAAAATTTACATCGATGAGAGAAGACAGAAAAATAACATAGTCAGAGAACAGGTGTTTATCATGGAAATAGGTCTAGTAATAAAAATGTGACATAAAGAACAGAGACCACATTGAATACAGCCGGAAATAAAGATATCATCAAAGATATAAACCCGAGGTATCGAAGATACCGCGAGTCGTCAGGACAAAAAGCCTGACATACAGGGGGGTAACACGTCAATTGTCCCTAAATGACAGGTGCCTGCCTCAGTTAACCATGTAACAGCTGTATTCAGGACATACATATGAGAGGGTTAAACAAAATAAATAAATAAGAGGAAGTTCCTAAAGGTACACATGAGAACGTAAGAGCTCATTTAACAAGGCGGAAAACCTGGTATCCGTAAGCGTCAGGTGGTGGGGCCCGACAAGCCAGGAAATTGGGGCCATTTGGAAGTGCGTGGAAACTTCTTCATCCCAGGTTTAGCGGGTATCCAGATCTTCCGTGGAGTAGCAGAATACCTGGATGGTGTAGGAAGTTGCAAAAAGGCCTCTTCCGCAGGGGAGGAAGACCCAGCAGTTGGAAGAAGGCATCCACTTCATGGAGATTGTGGAGTAAAACGTGGGAGTTATCTTTGGAGACAACAAGCTTAAAAGGAAATCCTCACTGATAGGCAATACAATGCTACTGGAGATGAGTGGTAACTGGCTTCAAAACATGTCTCTTAGCCAAAGTGATAGGAGATAGGTTGCTGAAGATCTGAAGCTTGTCCCCCTTAAATTCCAGGGAGGCCTTTGAGGGTAGAGGTGAGCAAGGCTTCTTAACTGTCTAAGTATTTAAAACGAATGATAATGTCTCTGGGCCTAGTACCATCAGGGGGCATCAGGCCTAACTATCTATGGGCCTGGTCCATATGCCAATCAACATCTGGAACTTTGGGGCCAGAGTGGTAAACAGAGACAGCAAGTAACATTTAAGTTGGGAGTCAGGGACCATTTCAGAGATGCCACAATATTCTGGTGGTGTTCCCTGTTTTCCAGGTCCTCCTGCTGGAGCTGTAATTGAGTCACAGAATGTTTCAGATTTGCATTATCTTCTTCCAAGACATGCAGATATTGCACCAATTTGTCAAACTTCATTTTACGGTGGTCTGTGTGGTCCCCCAATTGAGTAATCCCCCCCCCCGAGCTCCTGGGCTAATTTCCCAATTTCAGCAGAGATAGTGTGGGTGATATTATATAAAAATACCTGAAGCTTGTCCTCCAGGATATCCACCATCAGATAGGGGGTACCGGAGTAGGAGGCATGGCTCCAGAGCGCTCACTCGTGCCTCTGCAGCTACTCGAGGCTGGGGATGCAGGCCTAGGAAAAAATGATCCAGCATGGAAGGCCTCAGATACGGGAGAGGCGGCGTGGACTGTTTCCACCGCCCGATTTTGCCCATGTGTATACTTTATGGCGTCCTGATGCGGAAGGGAGCACTCCCGGGTCTATGGCTGCTTTATAGGGGAGTCAGGAGGCTGTTGAACACTGAGGATCGGCAGAGCTCACCCGGTACACGTCCGCCATCTTGGGATGCCGCACATGCGCCCCCAACAGCCCTTTTTATTGACCCGTTATTTGATAAAATAAAGTATTAAATATTTTTGTATAATCAGTAGTCAACAAAATACTCTAAAGCTCAACTCCAGGAAAATGTAAAAGTCTTCCCTTGCAGTGGCCCCCCCCATGCACTGCAAGGGTTAAATGCTCATTATGCCTAGGACCTAAGGCATAGGCAGATTTACTTACATTGCCACCCACTCCAGCCCATTTCTGCTCTCTCCTCCTCCACCCTAAGTACTAGTCCATGGGTAGAAACTGCTTCTTCATTTACAATACAGGGACAGCTACGAGGGACCAGTCCCAGCACTGGAAGGACTCTTCTGCAGCGAAGAGTAAGGGAAGCTTTTTCTCCTCCTCTCTCTCTGGTCCCTTTAAAAAGCAGCATGGGATTATTGGACATGCAGGAGGAGTTTCAATGCTGGAAATTCCACTGAGCACATGCAGGTTAGTAGGAGTTTTGAACGTAAGAAAGATGTCTGGGGGAAGATGTTTGACCTGCTGAATTGCTGAGAACTGCTGAGAGCTTTCTGTGCTTGGAAACACACAAATATTCTTAGACTTTGGTACCCCTCCTGCCCCCCCTTGGTCTTTTACCAGCATGGGGATGCACAGGTGTTGCATGCATCCCAATGCTGGGGTCCAATTTATTTCTATTGGAACACGCAGCTGTATTGACTGTGTGCTAATATGATATGCAGGTGTGTGCGTGTACAGGTCCCCGAATGCATACAGGATGTGTACAGAGACCCACAACCACAGGCACATAGTAACTGTGTTAATACAGCTGTGTGTTCCAATAGAAATGAATGTAATTCCAGCACGTGGATGCATGCAACAGCTGTGCAACCCCATGCCGGTAAAATATGGCACTGCACAGGACACGCATGTCTGCACACCATGTGAATGGGCCCTAAGTTGGTGAGCGATTATCCCTGTATATTGTTTGGTTTATCTTTGTAGCAACCTCCAAGATAGCTAGGGAGAGCTAGTTCAATAATTTGTTAAGACAGGAGGCTAAGTAGCAGCCAGGGAGATATTCAGAGGTGGTCAAAATCGGGCTAGGGCTGAGAGTCTCTGCAGATCAGCTCTGATACCTCTCCATGATCTAGAGACTTGGAGAAGTCTCTAGAACTCAGTGGGCGAGTGGCTGATCTGTGTGCTTAGACGATCCTGACCAACCCCAAGCAGGAGACTTGGCATGAGGTTGGGACAGGCTTTAATCATAGGTGAACCTGCTCAGTAGCAGGGAGAGAGTTTGGTGGAATATGTGAGAGCAAGAGGTAAGTGTGGAGCCTTGGAGGGAGCCCAGTGGGAAGGGACCTGCCTCCAGGTGGGATCAGGAAAGAAGGGAAAAGCTGCACCTCACTGGCCACCTAAAAGAGGACCACATGTGAAGCTAAGGAAATAGCCAGCCCAGCAGAAGGCCTGCAGGTAGCTACCAACCTACATCTTGCAGGAGAAGAATAGTGCGTACTTCTACACCCCCTGGACAGACAGGGAGAGGGCATTTGGGTGGGAAATTGGACTAACCCCCTAGCTGGACTGTGCTCTTAAGGCGGAATTTTCCAGATCCCTTTTGTCTGGGGAAAGCTCTCAGATTTCTGGATAGAGAAGGACTATCTGGTGTTTGGGGTGGTACACCAGGAGAGGCCAGAGAGCTCTCCAAGAAAAAAAAAAAACCCTCTGGTCTTGTTTATAGTTTCTAGGAAGACAGTTCCTTGGCAGCCCATGTGTCCCTTATCCCCATCCAAGTTCAATACCCCATAATAAAATCCCCCTAAAAAAGTTTAAGGACTGTTTACTGTCTCTGTAGTGCAAGTCTGAGAGGAAATGCGTGTTAGCTAGCTGTGCGGGACTATAGGGGGACCCATATTTTTAGCAGCTCCTAAGGAGGTAGTGCTATACCTTTTTTTTGAAAGATAAAGCCTGTTCCTACGTTTGTATGGCTGAGCTAGTGATCCCTAATCCCCTAAACATATGCATGTATATAAACTGTATATACACACAGGAAGAAGCTAGGAACACTGGGTAGATTGGCAGCTGATGGGAATCCAAGCCAGCACATACAGTTGTGTTCAAAATAATAGCAGTGTGTTGAAAAAAGTGAATAAAGCTGAAAATCCTTCTAATAGCTTTTATTTCCATCCACACAAATGCATTGGGAACACGACACATTCTATTCCAAATCACAACATGAAGAAAAATACATCAAATTTGTGTTGTTCCTCTAAAAAAAATTGAAGAAAAGTGAATATATTAGATGTTTCAAAAAAATCGCAGTGTTTGTATTCTTCTTTACAAACTCAAACATTCACTATATAAACTGAGAAATGTTTGAAGATTTTGCTTTCCTTTGAATGACTTCATGAATATTTGGTTGTAGTCGCACTGTTTCTGAGAACTGCTGTACATCTGTGTTGCATGGAGTCCCCCAACTTCTGGCCCCTGTGATCAGGTATTCCAGCCCAGGATGATTGGACCACATTCCACAGTTCTTCTCTATTTCTTGGTTTTGCCTCAGAAACGGCATTTTTGATGTCACCCCACAAGTTTTCTATTGGATGAAGATCCAGGGGATTGGGCTGGCCACTCCATAACGTCCATCTTGTTGGTCTGGAACCAAGATGTTGCACGTTTACTGGAGTGTTTGGGGTCGTTGTCTTGTTGGAACACCCATTTCAAGGGCATTTCCTCTTCAGCATAAGGCAGCATGACCTCTTCAAGTATTCTGATGTATTCAAACTGATCCATGATCCCTGGTATGTGATAAATAGGCCCAACACCGTAGTATGAGAAACATTCCCCATATCATGATGCTTGCACCACCATGCTTCACGGTCTTCACAGTGTACTGTGGCTTGAATTCAGTGTTTGGGGGTCGTCTGACAAACTGTCTCCGCCACTAGACCCAAAAAGAACAATCTTACTTTCATCAGTCCACAAAATGTTGCGCCATTTCTCTTTAGGCCAGTCAATGTGCTCTTTGGCAGATTGTAACCTCTTCAGCACATGTCTTTTTCCCAACAGTGGGACTTTGCGGGGGCTTCTTGCCGATAGCTTGGCTTCACATCGGCGTCTTCTAATTGTAACAGTCCTCACAGGGAACGTCACACCTTCTTTCATCTTCCTGGAGCTGATTGTTGGCTGAGTCCTCACAGGGAACGTCACACCTTCTTTCATCTTCCTGGAGCTGATTGTTGGCTGAGTCCGTGCCATTTTGGCTATTCTTCTACCCATTCCAATAGTAGTTTTTCGCTTTCTTCCACGTCTTTCAGGTTTTGGTTGCCATTTTAAAGCATTTGCAATCATTTTAGCGGAGCAGCCGATCATTTTCTGCACTTCTTTATGTTTTCCCCTCTCCAATCCACTTTTTAATCAAGGTACGCTGTTCTTCTGAACAATGTCTGGAACGACCCATTTTCCTCAGAATTTCAAAGAGAAATGCACTGTAACCAGCATGTCCAACATTTGCTGCCTTCCTTCCTTAAATAAGGGCAATAATTGCCACCTGTTTTTGAAAGAATTAATGACGTCACTAATAGAACTCCACACGGCTATTATTGTGAACACGCCCCTTTCAATGAGTGATTCAATGACACAGAATCAGCAGCATGCATGTCATGACTGTTGGGTCTGTTGGATTTCTATGACTCTACTACACCTGCTAGGAAATTAATTACCATGTAGAAATAACATTTCTACCAAAAACAGTGATTGATCCGGTTAGTGATGTCTGACTGCTAGTATTTTGAACACAACTGTAAGTGAGTTTTACCTTAATACTCAGAGTAGGACATTGTCACCTGTTATATTTAAGGTAAATACAATTGTTTTATTTAAATGAACATGCATGAACAATGATTGGAGAAACAAGTTACACATAGAGAATGTATCAATGAGTCCAGGAAGAAGGGGGATTAGCAGAAAGGGTTTGAGCAACAGTTTTTGTACTAGAACTGCAAGAAAACTAAGTCCAACATACTCTGAGAGTCTTACCTCCAGACTGTTAATGAATAGCAGGTAAACTTCTTTGGAGTCCGCATGTAGATTGCTCTTTTCTATTCTTTCTAAATATTCTTGCACGTGCTTCATGATCTGGTCAAAGCTAAAATAAGCAGAGCCAAAAACAAACATAAATTAGCCACATATTGCCAAGCAAAAGAGTACAAGATGGCTGACTGCGCTTTTCAGAATGAATGTTTACCTGTACTTCAGCAGCAATTTCAATATGACAGAGCGTATCACTGGAGTTTTGTCCACAGCATCTTCCAAGGATCTTCCGGATATTGCATCTGGAAGGAACAGAGACAGTTTGCTTAAAGCTGAAGTACAACTAAAAATGAACTTTAGCCCTACAGTTTTAGTGACCTAACTTCCCTGTAATGAAGCATTCCCCACATGTGGGCAGCTGGATTCTGGAGAACTCTTCACTGTAGGGGTTCCCTGTCCTCTTCCTGTCTCTGAATTTTTGGCACATGAGGAATTAATAGCTTCAGACCTCTGGGATGAATTCAATAGAAAAAGCTTCCAATAGGGACATGTTCCCTCAGCCTTCCTTCTCCATTGAAAAAGGTTCTTTGGTTGCTTTCACTGCTTGTACCATGATCTGTGAATGGCGGAGAGTCTGAGTCACAGGATTGTCTCCAGCATTCACAGCTCATATTACAAACCAAAACGGCAATGAAAGAACTATTTCCAATGAAGGAGGGGGCAGGAATTCAAAAAGTTTACATTACTGAATTCAGTACAGAGACCCAAAGCTATTTTTATATACCTAAAGAGTAATGTAGCGCTGGAAGTTCAATGACAGGAAGAGGACTGGGCATGCCTGCAGAGAAGATTGCACCAGGATCCAGCTGTCTGCACAACGTGAGATATCCTTCATTATCAAGTTAGGTCTCTAACGCTATAAGGCAAAATGTTTGGGCTTTTAATCTTCAGCTTTAAAGGCAACTATAATGGTTTTGATATCATATATTACATTTACTTTTATGTACAGTATATCACTTTTAAACAGATCTATATGTATTCTTATGGACTATATATATTTTTAATACAGGATGTACCCATGAGCTAAAATCACAAAACATGATACATTTTCTGTAGAAAACTCTATAAGGCTCCTGAGCAGAGTAATTAGGATGGGAGACTAGTCATTATTCCATCTAATTCCATTGTGAGTATAAATTGAGCTAAGGAAAAAGTGCAAGATGAATGGTATGTGAGCTCTGCAATCTATTATCCACCAGACCAATCCTTTAGTGATAAACTGACAATTTGTATTGGGACTGGATGACACATCTTGAACACTACTAGGTCTGCCAAGGGACCACCTTATAGATTTTCAGTAGTTATGGACAAGCTGAAGTAATTGAGCTGGGACATCCAAAATGGTGCTGTAGTCCGTGCAGCCAACTCACGTTGAGGACTCCTGTAAGTCTGCTCCATCGTTGCCCATGATCCTGGTTCCTGAGTATGTAAAATTTTTCAAGACGAGGAAAATGGAAGTAAGGGAGCATATGTGGGAATGGGGCAGAGAAGGGAAAAGTTCTGTGCTCCATCTACCACCAATGGGAGAAGATAAATGGTTTCACATATTGAGTCAAGATACTGGAAAAAAAAAACAGGTATGAGCCATCCATGGCAGCCAGGTGTCTCTAAATTTGTCTTTTTTGTTATAGAGTGTGTGTTGTTAGGCTGTTTATGGACTGGATTTAATTCAGTCTAGCAAACCAGTGACTTATGGTTGGAGGAGAGGTTTACTTCCAAGATCAGGAAAGCAAGCACAGATTACATTCAACAAATGGACAATCCGTGAATTTTTATAAGTGTAAATGTACTGGGTTAATTTGCAACAAATAGCCCAGGGGGTCTTTATCAAGATCCAGAGATGTCAATTGGAGGACTACTTCTTAATGCTTGTCTAGAACTGATATAACAGAGAGCATTGCCAGAAAATATACAGGCGTGTCCTTGGCTCTTTATGACATCTCAAGTACAGCTTTGAAACTTGGGGATAGAATGTATTCAGCAACACACTATACCACCTGCACAGTAGTCTGTAACCCTGTTCTTGAAAGCAATTAGCAATCGAGGATTTATGGGCTAATGCAATAGCTCTGTCAATTTGCGCTTTAGTGAGGGAAACTTGTAAGTCCAGCTCACGTTTGTGGCTATATTGGGGTACATACTCCTCTATAGGTGCATTCAACAACTTGTATATTGAGGATAACAAATCTGGTACAAGCTCACTTTTGTTACACAAGCATTTGAAGGGAGTTAAAGGATAAGTTCACCTTTTATAACATGTTACATGTTAGTGCTGCAGCTGCCCCACTGCACCCCCCTGAGTCCCAGCTGTGACAACAGGCCAGGGATCTTCTTCCCACGCCTGTTGTCACAATTTAAAAAGGACACTACCATGCATGGCTCCGCCTGCCCAACCATGTCATTCATTCACAGAGTTTTGTGAATGGGATACTAGAATTACAGACAGCCTTTGCGGCTGTCTGCTTGTAGTTCCCAATGAACTACAAGGGTACTGTTGTGCACTCTAGGTAGTTCATTTATGGCCACTCTAATGGCCAACTAATGGTTCAACTAATGGCCACTATCTGTCCTCCTGCTCCTTGACCTCTCCGCAGCCTTCAACACTGTTGACCACCCTCTCCTCCTTGCTAAACTGCACTCCCTTGGCATCAGGGACACCGCTCTCTCCTGGATCTCCTTCTACCTTTCCCAATGCTCCTTCAGTGTCCCTCCCCCTCTGTCGGAGTCCCCAAAGGCTCTGTCCTCGGACCCCTCCTCTTCTCCATCTATACCTCCTCCCTTGGCAAACTAATACACTCCCACGGCTTCAATTACCACCTCTATGCCGACGACACACACATTTACCTCTCCACCCCCACCTCACCCCCTCACTCTCCACCCACATCGCCCACCTCCTAAACGACATATCAGACTGGATGTCGCTCCATTTCCTCAAACTTAACCTATCCAAAACCGAGCTCCTGGTCTTCCCCCCATCCTCTCCATCACTACTAACAATACCACCATCACTCCCACCCCACTTGCCAAAGTCCTGGGTGTCACCCTGGACTCCCACCTCTCCTTCCTACCCCACGTCCAATTGCTATCAAGAACATGCAGGCTCCACCTCCGCAACATCTCCAGGATACGCACATTCCTCACCCCAGACACCACCAAACAACTCGTACACTCCCTCATCTCACGCCTGGACTACTGCAACTCCCTCCTCACTGGCCTACCCAAACGAACGCTATCCCCACTCCAGTCAATCCTAAACTCAGCGGTGAGACTTATCCACCTCACCAACCGCTCCACATCTGCCTCCCCCCTCTGCCAATCCCTCCACTGGCTCCCGATTGCCCAACACATCAAATTCAAACTGCTAACTCTGACCTACAAAGCCATTCACAATGCCGCCCCAAACTACATAACCGACCTGATACCCAAATACTACCCTACCCGTCCCCTCCGCTCCTCACAGGACCTCCTATACTCTAGCTTCCTGGTCTCCTCCTCCCACGCCCGATTGCAGGATTTCTCCAGGACCTCCCCCATGCTCTGGAATTCCCTACCCCAATCCATCAGACTGTCACCTACCCTCATCACCTTCAGGTGCACCCTGAAGACCCACCTCTTCAGGGAGGCCTACCCCACCCTCACCTAACATCTGACCTCCTCCACTCCTCCCACCACTCCATCCCCCACAGCCATCTCCTCCTATACCACCTTCCACTCCCTCCTAGATTGTAAGCTGGAAAGAGCAGGGCCCTCTAACCCCTCGTGTATTGTATTGTTACTGTCTTGTCTCATGTTCTGTCCCCCTTGCTATTGTAAAGCGCTGAGCAAACTCTTTGGCGCTATATAAATACTGTATAATAATAATAATTTATGCTTCCTATACAAGCAGACAGCTTACACTGACAGTCTGCAAGATCCCTGCATTGCATTGCAGGGAAGCAAGTACAATGCTTTAGAGGCTCCCAAGAAACAAATAATAAATGCACATTTTTACCTGCAAAAAGATGTGCATTTATAATTTTTTTTAAAGGTGAACTTATCCTTTAATTGTCTGGTATAGAGACCCAATTCTGGGTCAAGTGCAAAAAATGGCACAATTGATAGGCTGATCAGGGGCTTAGTGGAGTCTCTATCAAGGTGCTGATGTCCTGCAACTTCATCTGCCCCTACTGAGTTCCTACTTCATACATCTTGTGCAGCCAGTCTCTACTAAGCGTAGCAGCTATTATCCATGCCTGGTGGATTAAGTAGCACCTGTGTTAATGGAGAAAGGTGGTGGTTTGGCAATGGCCACATGAAGCCACTGTTCTCTGGAGCTCCAACACCCACTAAATATTTCTCAGCTGAAGGGGATTCTACATTGCTCCTACCAACCCAAAATGCACAGAGAGCAAGAATAAACCCCGGCCACAGGTTCATCCAGAAGGGGGACCAGGCACTTGACATCAGAGTCGAGCAATCAATACCCCTACACAGCTTCCAAGATGGTGCCCGCTCATGCTGACCCAGCTGCATTTTCCCCTATATGATATCTGTCCTTCACTGAACACTGGGACTTTCAGGATCATCACTCACACACATTACGAGAGGGCCCATGGTTAAAGCTTTAAAGAGAATCACAAATGCAGTATATTAAAAATAAATAAAGGACATAATTAGAGATGAGCGAATCGAACCAGGCGAACCGGAATTCGATACGAATTTCAGGAAAAATTAGATTCGCGTCGAATCCGAAATTTTGCCTACTTCGGGTGCGCGAATCGAATTTTTCCCGATCAGCCGGCAAAAGTGTCCCTGCAGAGAGCTCCGCTATTTCTGACATTTCTCTGACAGTTCCTTCACATGTAGGTTATAGACTATTTCTGACAGTTCTATGACATTCCCTCCATACAGCGGTTGAAACATGTATCTATTTTTGTCCATAAATGACATTCTGACAGTTCTGGGACACACTTAGAGGAGCTCTGCAGATCTATTTTTTTCCATAAATGCTTGGAATTATTGCAGATACACATTTTTGCCGGCTTGGAATTATTCTTATTTTCATCCTACTTCTTCATCCTCATCCTCTTCTTCTTCTTCTGAGGATGAGGATGAGGATGAAGAAGAAGAAGTAGGATGAAAATAAGATTAATTCCAAGCCGGCAAAAAGTGTATCTGCAGAGCTCCTCTAAGTGTATCTGCAGAATGTCATTTATGGAAAAAAATAGATACAATGTTTCAACCGCTGTATGGAGGGAATGTCACAGAACTGTCAGAAATAGACAGAAACTGTCACAGAACTGTCCTTCTTCTCATCCTTCTCCTTCTTCTCAGATCCTTCTCCTTCTCCTTCTTCTCATCCTTCTCCTTCTTCTCATCCTTTCTCCTTCTTCTCATCCTTCTCCTTCTTTCTCTCATCCTTCTCCTTCTTCTCATCTTCTTCTTCTCATCCTTCTTCTTCATCCTTCTCCCTTCTTCTCCTTCTTCTCATCCTTCTCCTTCTCCTTCTTCTCATCCTCCTTCTCCTTCTTCTCATCCTTCTCCTTCTTCTCTCATCCTTCTCCTTCCCTTCTTCTCATCCTTCTCCTTCTCCTTCTTCTCATCCTTCTTCCTTCATCCTTCCTCATCCTTCTCCTTCTTTCTTCTCATCCTTCTCCTTCTTCTCATCTTCTCCTTCTTCTTCTCATCCTTCTCCTCATCCTCTCCTTCTCCTTCTCCTCTCATCCTTCTTTCTCATCCTTCTCCTTCTTCTCATCCTTCTCCTTCTTCTCATCCTTCTCCTTCTCCTTCTTCTCATCCTTCTCCTTCTCCTTCTTCTCATCCTTCTCCTTCTCCTCTTCTCATCCTTCTCCTTCTTCTTCATCTTCTCATTCTTCTCATCTCTCATCTTCTCCTTCTCCTTCTTCTCATCCTTCTCCTTCTCCTCATCCTCTCTTCTTCTCATCCTTCTCCTTCTCCTTCATCCTTCTCCTTCTTCTCATCCTTCTCCTTCTTCTCATTTCTCCTTCTCTCATCCTTCTCCTTCTTCTCATCCTTCTCATCCCTTCTTCTTCTTCTCCTTCTTCTCATCCTTCTCCTTCTCCTTCTTCTCATCCTTCTCCTTCTTCTCATCCTTCTCCTTCTCTTCTTCTCATCCTTCTCCTTCTCTTCTCCTTCCTCATCTCCAAGGGCATTTAAATTAAAGGTACAGTGTTCTGCACTAATTTAAAAGGCTCTCTGAAGCCTAGAAACCCTGTTTATAAGTTATCTTCGTAGCGAATAAATTTGCATCGAATCGAATTTCTTCCTGAAATTCGCCGAATCAGCCGAATCAAATTTTTGAATACTTCGCTCATCTCTAGACATAATATAAGGTCAATTGTTGAGCCAAATAAGCCATGGTTTCCAGATATAGTTAAATTTGGCCTCAGTGCCAGACCTTGACAACAGTAATTTTTCATATTTGTGAGTGATCTTGAGTGAGGCTTCAACATCAGAAAGGTTAGGAGCTAGATATTTCCTCCAATGTTTTGTTATAACTGACTTGGCTGCTAGAAGAATATGTGCAACTACTACTCTGTATGTGAGAGGGAATGTTTCAATATTTAGATTCAGAATGGCTAGTGCTGAATCAGGTAGGGTCAAAATATCAGTAACTGTAGATGTAAGCTGGAATATTTGGTTCAAATAACGTGTGATATTTCTGCATGACCAGAATATATGTTACCTACTGTACAGTATATGGCCACAATTCCGCCAGCAGAGGAGGGATTGGGTATTGTAGTATTTTGCAAACTGAAAAGGTGTTAGGTACCATAGAGATATTTTTGTGCCAGCTCCCAGTGATTGATGTAATGAGAAATATTATAAGTGTATTTGAATGTGGGAGTCCATTGGTACGGTGTGAAAGAGCAATTTAGATCAGTTTCCTATTTAACTATTGGGTTAGTTTTACAGTACACCTGTTTTTGTTGGAGCAAATTAAAGAATAGAGATATTCCTTTCATGAAAGAGGGAGGGGCTTGAAAATATTTCCAAATTGATGGTGGCAGAAGGGGAGATGGAAGAGGGTTAATGGATAAAAAAAGAGAGATTTGAATATATGTGTAGTATTCTTAGGTAGGTATATCATATAATCTGGTTATATCAGGAAAAGGTCTAGGTGAGAGGTCGTCAAGTAATTCATCTACCGATTGAATGCCCTGTTCAAGCCACTTTGTGACAGAGAAAAGTATAAGAATTTCCAGCATTGTCATAGGAACTGTTGAACTGTTAAGGAGTTTCATCCTCTCTGTTTTGTCCTGTTTACCATTATCATTGAAAGTGAAAGTAAAAGAAATCCCACATTTTGGGTTGTCCCCAGAAAAGTAATAGAGGGGAAATCTTCCAAAGGGGACACTAATTCTGGTGACCTGGGGGTCCTCAAGGGATTCCTTTAATTTGCAGGGATTTCCTCTCACTTCCTGTTTGGCTACTGGGACACAGATGGCAAAAAAAAAATCTGACAGGAGTTATAACCCTCCCTTGCTCTATCCAAAATGGAAAAAAGTTTTGCCCATAGTTCTACTTTAACTTTAAAAGGATCTTGTGTTTGTCCAGATAGTGCCATAATAATGGATGCAACAGTTGCAGATAACATCACTAACAAGATTGGTTTCCAAAGATCCGCCAGAAGGAGGGTGTGGAGGTGGGGGGACTTTTATATGTGTAGATTCTAAGTGTACCCAATGGATATCTGTTGAAGGAAGAAACCATTGTCTTGGATGAGCCAACTGTGTTGCTAAGTAGTAATCGCCATAAATCAACCATACCAAAGCCACCTACTCGTTTGTGTTTTATTAAGTGTGCGAGAGAACACCTGGGGCATTTTTGTTGCCAAAAATATTGTCTAAGGAGAGACGTAAGGGAGGACAGATATGATGGCAGAATTTGGATAGAGAAGCGTTCAAAATATATATAAGATTTGCAGTAAAAATATCATTTTTGTATGTCGTTAATCTCCCTGACAGATCATAATAAGCATACGTGGTTAAATTGATTTTAATTATTATTATTATAACTAAACAGGATTGATATAGCGCCAACAGTTTGCGCAGCACTTTACCACATGGAGGCAGATAGTATAGTTATACTACTATTGAATACAGGAGGAATCAGAGGGCCCGGCTCGTTAGAGCTTACAATCTAAAAGGGGAGGATCAAGTGATAAAAATGGTAATAACTGTGAGGGATGAGCTTATGGAGAAAATAAATGTTAGTTAGTTGTTAGGTGGAGGCAAGATAGGCTTCTCTGAAGAGAGAAGTTTTCAGGAATCGCCTAAAAGTGGACAGAGTAGGAGATAGTCGGCTAAATTGGCGTAGAGAATTCATAGGATGGGAGAGACTTGGGAGAAGTCCTGAAAGCGAGCATGGGAGGAGGTGAACTAGAAAGCAGGAGGTCTTGGGAGGAACGAAGAGAACAATTTGGTTGATATTTTGAGAGCAGGTTAGTGATGTAGCTCTAAGCTGTTTGGTGTGCTTCATTTATATTTATACAATAATTGCACACACTGTGCTAGTCTCTACCACTGCAGCATTGAAGAACTTTTTCTAAATCTGGGGTGAGCTGTCTTTTGAAGGTTTTTTTAGTATTTGCTGTTATGGTGTTGAGGAAATTTGGTGATTTCCTCAAGGGAAGATGTTTTATAGCAGTTAGGATATTAGCAACTATCAGTTGTAATTTTGTAAGTTTAGAACATTGTAGAGAAGAAACTATTAATCTCCACAAAAGGGTATCGTTCATTTAGTATTTATGTATAGTAATTTAACTTAATGTAACTTATTTTTTCAGTTTTGACCACAATAAATAAAGAAAATATACCCAATACCACTATGCCTTCCCATTAAAAATAGGATATTCCATCAGTCCTGGCGGACCTAACATTGATGCTCCTTACCAGCGTTGTTGAAGAAGAAAGACAGTAGATGGTTTATGACCTCATCATCTGGTGGGGTGTTGCCCTTGAAGCACAGGCTGCATACCATATCCATGAAAAACTCATTGCACTGTTTCCTAATCTTGACAGTTTTCTCTTTGGACTCCCTTGAAATGATAATCAAATAGATAAATAGCACTTAGTGATTCTCATTAAAATTTTTGATTAATTTTTGTGAAATAACACCACTTTATGCTACATTTGACTTTAAAATGTATTCACATTTATACACATGGCATTGAAGGGCCAATTATCCTAACTCTATTGACATCTTGCAAATGGAATCTGAAAGACAGTCAAGGTTTTAACCTTGCATAATAAACCTAAATATATCAATTTCAGGTTGATGTAATGATTATTGTATCATTTACAAGGTTTCAATTAAATCGTGGTCCTGGAACAGGAAAGCATACCACACTACAGATACAGCAACTATCAGCAGCCGGGGTGTTTGGACACAGTCTGTATTACCCAACAATAAATATAAAGAGAAATGGCAGCATTGTAAGCCTTGCCTGAGAATTTGTCCTGCTGGACTACAGAACACCCCCATCATCTTCTTAACATAAGATGCAAAGGAGATATGTGCAGGGCTATCAGCACTGCTTGGGATTTGGCTGAAGAAATGGCATTTGTTTTTCAGCTCAAACAGTGACAAAAACAATGGGAAATTGGCCTTTATGGCAAAGATGACTGAATATGTTTTGTTTCTTATTTATTTTGCCAAATATAATCAGAACCATTTCAATAGCTTGTAATTTTAATAGACTAAAAGGGATACTCTGACTTCTAAGAATGTATTTGCTCATATAAAGAAAGGAAGAGGTTAGTTTAAAGAAAATCTGTTTGTGGTTGACATTGCTAACTGTTCCTTCTGAAAATGACAGTTGTCTGGTCAGGGGTGTATTTACCACAAGGCAAACAAGGCATTTGCCTAGGGCGGCATTTTTCAGGGGGGCAGTGCCATCCCCTGACAGCAGGAATGGAAGAAGGGACACACCCAGCACGGGGACTTGGTAGGATCTGAGAGAGGCTGTGGACTGCTTGATGGTGTATGCAGAGCCTGACTCTTGTTTCCGGGGATGTCCGGAGCTGTGAAGGTGAGTGTCTTCTATCTTGCCAAGTTGGGGTTGCCAGTGTATGGGGGGGCAGTGGTAGTGGAAGGCTCTCTTGAGTGAGGGGGGCTGGGGTGTTGTTGGTCAATGTCAGGCTCTCTTCATGGGGGAGGGGGGTGTTGGTCGGTGTGAGGGTCTCTCCGTGGGGGGGGCAGCAATATTTGTGTTGCCTAGGGCAGCACGGAACTTGAATACACCACTGGTCTGGGTGTGGCCAAGTATGCTTTATCTAAAATAGTTCAAGTCTCAGACTTGGAACCTCTGTAGAGTCACATTTCCGACACTATTTCTTGCATCTTTGTTCTGGATGCCCAGCTGTGTCTAGCATCAATAAATGTGTGTCGGACACAGATGGGCATCTAGGATTTTCAGAACGGAACTAAGCTTTGGCAGAAACTTAGATTCTCTGATGATAATGGTATTTTAAACAGAGCATTGTGCACAACAATACCATATTGTGTATGTGTACAGTATATACAGTGTTCAGCATAAATGAGAACGCCCCTTTTGAAAAGTAAGATTTTAACCAATATCTGTCATGGTATGCCCTGCCTTCACCCTCCCTCCCCCCTTGCCGCATCCTCTCATCCTGCACACAGCCTTTGAAGCAGGCTGTGTAGGATGGGGGGGCGCTGGGAGGTCTCTGCACGCCCCCGGCTTACACAGGGGCTTCCCCACGCTCTGTGCTGCCAGTGACAGAGGCCGCACTCACGAGAGCGTGGCCCGAGTCAAGAGGGCATGCCTTGTTGCCCCGGCAGCACAGCGCTGGGCCGGCTGTTGCCGCATCCTGCCCGGCTTTAAAAGGTCGGCGCGGAACCCGGCCGGTCTCTCCCTGCCTGCCGCCACAGCTGTCGTGGGAGGTCTGGGTGGGGGGACCGGGCCTCCGCAGGCATCCCCACTGAGCACTCTGCAGGAGACCCCCCCCCCCCCCCAAGGTCAGGATTATTATCCGCTGCCACTCTGCTAAATACTTCCAGGGTGGGGAGTACCCCCTTCCCCTTGGCTAATATTCCAGGGCTGGGAGTATCTGCTGCCACCCCCCCTAATACTCTGGGGCCCAGATGACCCACTGTGCTGTGTGCTGAAACTGGTTTGCTGTGGACCCCATGATACCCTGCATAATACTCTGGGGCCCGTGTTATCCGCTCTGTTGTGTGCTGAGGAGGTTCACCCCCCCCCCCCCCCCCTTTTTCTGTTGCCTGCTGTGAGCCAGGACATACCTGCCGGAGCCGTAAGTGTCCGCAAGCCGCCTACCTCCCTGGAAGCCACCTGCTGCTGAGCATCTGCAAGCCGCCTATCGTGCATGTCCCTAAAAGCCATGAACTGCCCCTATTGTGTGCTCAGACTACCCTTTGCCATTAACTGCCCCTATTGTGTGCTCAGACTACCCTTGTTTGCACTGCCCCATGGTGTGCCCGGAGTATAGCTACCTGGACTGCCCCTGAGGGCTTGAGCCTTCGCTACCCAAACCAGACCCCATAGCCCTGGTCCCGCTGAGTCCCCGTGAGCCTGATGTTGTCCCTAGAAAGCTGCGTGGAAGCTGTGCTGAGGCCAGACCCATAGCCAAGGTCCCGCTGAGTCTCCGTGAGCCTGGCGTTGTCCCTAGAGAGCTGTGTGGGAGCTGTGTTGAGGTCAGACCCCAGCCAAAGTCCCGCTGAGAG
>CATNWA010017425.1:62500-210000 GCA_951230385.1 Staurois parvus | reverse complement strand
CTTAGGGGGTTGATATCTTTCCGTGGAGCCCCAGATCGAGGGAGATTATCAGTGGTCTATGTCTTCCATTTTCAAATTATTGCTCCCACTCAGTTGATTTGTTCACACCAAGCTGCTTCTGCCTATTGCAGATTCAGTCTTCCCAGCCTTGCAGGTCTAGGTTTCTGGTGTCCTTCGACAGCTCTTTGGTCTTCACCATAGTAGAGTTTGGAATGTGACTGTTTGAGGTTGTGGACAGGTGTCTTTTATACTGATAACAAGTTCAAACAGGTGCCATTGATACAGGTAATGAGTGCAGGACAGAGGAGCCTCTTAAATCAAAGGTACAGGTCTGTGAGAGCCAGAAATCTTGCTTGTTTGTAGGTGACCAAATACTTATTTTCCACCATAATTTGCAATTAAATTCTTTCCAGCAGCCACATGAGATTGTGGATTTGTTTTCTCATTTTGTCTCTCATCTCTATTAAATTACAGGCCTATCATATAATTTACAATTGGTGGACTAAATACTTTTTTAATCAGGCCCTTTACTGATCATACCTGTATGTACATGGGATGTACTGTATGTACCCCAATGACTTTGATGAGATTACTGCCTAATTTCCCCAGGAAGGGAATCCTCTCTGTTCAGACACCCTGTCCAGGGTGAAGGTACTGCAAACTTTATTATCAGTCCCACTCTTCCACTTAGCAAAAGTTTCGGTTCTCTTATTTTACCTACAGGTTTGTCAAAAGCCAAAACTTTAGTGGGCAGTACAGACTGTTATGACAGAAAACATGGCTTAGCATCAGGAGGGTGGGGCTTAAATTCAACTGCCATTTAATGTGGACTAAACATTGAGGCAAGCTGTGATTGATTAGCTGCAGTGTAAGAAAGGGTAGACACTGAGGATCTAATAGACCCCTGATATAGAGGACCGGTCAGTTGCCCAGTGCTGTCACATAGGGAGCTTGTTAGCCGCCTTGTGATAGCAATAAAAATAGAATGAAAAAAAGAAAAGTACAAAAAAAAAATTAAACTAATGCCCCGTGCATTCCTGCAAATGCAAACATGCATGTGAGTATTTAAAGTATTGCCAGAAAGGTCAAAGTGAGCAAAGTAAGCAATAATTCTAGGTCCTTTTTTATGGTTTGTTTTAAAATAATGAGCTGTAAAGGAATTGAAAGGAAAAGTTCACCTTTTGTAACATGTTACAGATGCACGAGCCTCCACCTCCCCCAATCTCCCATTTTGATAGCATGTGGGGGATCTTCTCCCCCTGTTAGTTGTCACAAACTAAATCTAAAATGATGCTCTGCCCACCCAGCTGCATTATTTATTCACAGTGTTCTGTAAATGTGAAAATTACAAGTACAGACAGCATTTGTAACTGTCGGGTTTGTAGTTCTCAACTACCAAGGTGCTGGAGAGCATTCTCTGTAGTACATTGAGCTTCCTGTCATTCAAAACTGCCTGCCCATATGTGTGGTACTAATAGATAGGTACACAGACAGTCAGAAGGACTGTGGCACTGCACCCACGATCTGCTGATCATGGGTGCAATGCTTTACAGGTTCTTAACAAAAACAATAATACATGCATATTTTTTTACCTGCAAAAAATGTGCATTTCATTTTTCTTTTGTGGAGGTGAACTTATTATATGGTGTTTTGTGTGCAATAAAATTAATTTTAGTGTATTTTTTTTCCTGAGAATATATATGTGATAAAGAGTTGTCCAATTATCGTGCAACATAAACAATTTCAACAATTTTTTTATTCTCCAATGCATCTGCTTTCAGAAATATATAGTGTATTTATGTTACCTTGATATAGATTCAGCATCATTTCTGCATTTTTGAATTGCATTTATCACCGCCATAAAAGGTTTCACTGTCTTTATATCTGGAAAGTTCTCCAGACACTAAAAGAAAAAATAAAAGAACAGACCAATGGTTATACTGATTGTTGAAACACCTGGAAACCCCAAAAACTAGACAATACAGATGGAAGCTGTACTGAATAAAAAGGATTTCAGGGAACATTTTGCCTACCATGGTTCGTCCCTCCTCCACCTCATCAACTTACACTATAGTGCCGGAAGTATCGGGCCACCGGCCTTCCCACGCACATGACCTGTAATGGCCCCCCAGTCTTAGTCATAGGGTTCAATATTGAGTTGGCCCCCCCTTTCCACGCACATGAACTTTAATGGCCCCCCAGTCTTAGTCATAGGGTTCAATATTGAGTTGGCCCCGCCCTTTCCACACACATGACCTTTAATGGCCCCCCCAGTCTTAGTCCGTAGGGTTCAATATTCAGTTGGCCCCACCCTTTGCAGCTATAACAGCTTCAACTCTTCTGGGAAGGCCGTCCACAAGGTTCAGGAGGGTGTCTATGGGAAGGTTGGACCATTCTTCCAGAAGCACATTTGTCAGGTCAGGCACTGATGTCGGGGGAGGAGGCCTGGCTCGCAGTCTCCGCTCTAATTCATCCCAAAGGTGTTCTATGGGGTTGAGGTCAGGACTCTGTGCAGGACAGTCAAGTTCCTCCACCCCAAACTGGCTCCTCCATGTCTTTATGGACCTTGCTTTGTGCACTGGTGGGCAGTCATGTTGGAACAGGAAGGGGCCATCCCCAAACTCCTCCCACAAAGTAGGGAGCATGAAATTGTCCAAAATGTCACCTTAAGAGTTCCCTTCACTGGAACTAGGGGGCCAACTCCAACCCCTGAAATACAACCCCACACCATAATCCCCCCTCCACCAAACTTTACACTTGGCACAATGCAGTCAGGCAAGTACCGTTCTCTTGGTACTGGTATATCAATTTATCTGGGTTTAAGATTCATATCAAGTAATTTATTGCTGACACTATAAATGAATTCCTTCCCCTTTTTCTTGCATATTTACACAAACCGTAAGGGTTAATTTGCCGAGTTTACAGATAACCAACGTATTATTGTAAATAGTATTACACAGTATATACAATGTAACCAATCCAGCAATATACAAAACAGCCGAGCTGTCACTAACAGGCATTGATCCTCCACAGCACCAATCAAATACTTTCAGCTCCTAACTTTAAACCCACTTGACAGACATAGGGGCAGGTTATGACAAAGAAGTGTCCCTTTGAAATGTGTTACCACCCCCCCCACCCCCCTCCACATCCCAGAATCACATAGAGATCTCCACATAACACTGCAAGACTCTGAGCTCCAGCGGTCTGCTGATGCTGACGGTCCAAGGTTTCCCTCATTCCGACATGAGAGATAGCAGGTACTGCTGCAGATACACTGGCTGATGGTGTCCAGGGTTTTTTTCCTATGCTGATGTCAAGAATCTTATACAGTATGTAAATGTGCTACATATTTATTTATTTATTACAGGTACTTATATAGCGCCATCAATTTACGCATTCACATCAGTCCCTGACCCTCAAGGGGCGTACAATCTAAGGTCCCTAACTCACATTCATACATACACATACTAGGGACAATTTAGACAGGAGCCAATTAACCTACCAGCATGTCTTTGGAGTATAGGAGGAAAAACCGGAGTACCCGGAGGAAACCCACGCAGGCACAGGGAGAACATGCAAACTCCAGGCAGGTGGTGCCGTGGTTGGGATGTGAACCAAGGACCCCAGTACTGCCAGGCAGAAGTGCTAACCATTTAGCCATTTTTATTTGAAATAAATGGAATTTACTGTATATGCTAAATATATTCTGGGACTGTACACCTTACCTAGTGCGAAAGTGTCTGGACATCAAGCCTTGCTGACCCATTTGACATTACTAATGGCACAAGCAAGAGATGCTCACCATGGTTGCTACTCTCCGCTCTACTCTTTTATCCTGAGCCCAAGCACTCATATTTCTGTTACAGAAACTAAAATTCTGTCATCACACAAATATACAGTCAACCCTTAATGTCTTCTTTGAATACTTCGACTTGATTCAAAAGGAACTCTCCAGCAATGACCTTTCACTAAAAAATTAGGTCAAGATAGATATCCTATATGTTAGAGGTCGCTTTACAAACAAAGTCCTCACCTTCTCTGAACTCTACAATCTCCCCACATCAGACTTCTTTAACCACCTCAGTGCTAAACACTTTCCCCCCTTCCTGCCCTGGCCAATTTTTTGGCTTTCACGGCTCTCACAGTTTGAATGACAATTGCACGGTTATGCAACTCATATGAAAATGTTATTTTTTTCACACAAATAGAGCTGTCTTTTGGTAGTATTTATTCACCACTGAGTTTTTATTTTTTGTGTTATATAAATGGAAAGTTACCAAAAATTTAATTTGAAAAAAAAAAGAAAATTTGCAAATAAATAATCCTTCTTCATAAATTCAGACCAAAATTTATTCTGCTACATTTCTTTGGTAACAATAACTGAAATCAGTGTATATTATTATGGATAAAATTCAAAACATTAACAATAACATATAAAGCCATTTATAACTCCGCCCCAAATTACATCACCGATCTTGTCTCCAAATATCACCCAAACCATCATCTCCACTCCTCCCACGACCTCCTGCTCTCTAGCTCCCTTGTCTCCTCCTCCTATGCTCATCTACAGCACTTCTTCAGAGCTTACCCCATCCTCTGGAACTTTATACCCCAATTTATCAGACTATCGCCTACTCTGCTCACTTTTAGGTGATCACTGAAAACCGATCTCTTCAGGGAAGCCTATCCTGCCCTCAGCTAATACTGGAATCTTCTACTCTTCCAACCAGTTTAACCCCCACAGTTACTACCTTTTGTACCACTAGCCCCACCTAGATTGTAAACTCCCAGGATCAGGGCCCTTCCTATCCCTCTTGTATTGAACTGTATTGTTGCTGTATTGTCTCCCGTTATATTGTAAAGCGCTGAGCAAACTGTTGGTGCCATAAATCCTGTATAATACTAATAATTATTATTTAGTCTGTAGGAAAGTTATAGAGTCTAAACACTGTGGGATATACACACACACTGGCCACTTTACTAGGTACATCATGCTAGTACCGCGTTGGATCCCTTCATTCTTCGTGGCATAGATTCAACAAGGTGTTGGAAATATTCCTTAGAGATTTTGGTCCATATTGACTCGATAGCATGCCTTTCTATCATCTTCATATCGTCTGCCTATTCTCCTCGTCCTCTGCCATCATCAAGGCATTTTCCTCCTCAGAACTGCCACTCACTGGATATTTTCTCTTTTTTCGGGCCATTCTCTGTAAACCCTAGAGATGGGTGTGTACGGGAAAATCCCAGTAGATCAGCAGTTATTTAAACACTCAGACCAGCCCACCTGGCACCAACAACCATGCCACGTTCAAAGCCACTTAAATCCCCTCACTTCCCCAGTTTTTACTTCAGAAAGTCATCTTCACCACATCTAGATGCCTAAATGCATTGAGGTGCTGCCATGTGATTGGCTGATTAACAATTTGTGTTACCAAGCAATTGAACAGGTGGACCTAATAAAGTGGCCGGTGATGTATATCTGAAAATTGATCAATCCTGATGTACTGACGGCCTCATCTCATTTCTTGATGCCCACAAATGCCAGTACAGTACAAATGCCCCCCAACTTACCACTTTTTGGAAAGTAGACCCCAAGGTATTTAGTAAGTGGCATGGTGAGTTTTTTTAAGTTTTTTAAATTTAAATATTTTTTTTTCACAAAGTTGTAATTTTAACAAGTTATTTCTCACATAGAACTAGGAATTACACCCCAAAACACATTCAGCTATGTTTCCCGACTATGGGGACACTACATGTGTGACACTTTTTCACATCCTAGATGCATAGAGGGGCCCATAATCCAAGCAGCACCTTTTGGCTTTCAAGGAGCATAAATGATGCATGTCAGAAAAACAGAGCACTTGCCCGGCTGTATTACAATAGGCGAGGTAAGAAGTAGTTAAATACAGAGCTAGACGGGGGTGGAGCCTGAACATGGCGGCATGAGAGAGTGTAGAGTAAAGCACTCCTCGCTCCCCCTTCCCCAACAATCCTCCCCATGGTGTCCCAACCCTATAACTAGCTGCACTGGAAGGGCGAGCAGAGTCTTACCCGGCTGGAGAGGGGTTTTGGAGGCGGCGTGGCGGCAGGTCCGGGAGAGAGACGTCTGGGGTTCCCTCTCTCCTCGTGTCTTTCGTGGTAGCTCCGGAGGAGAAGCAGGGTTGCCCAGGAGACGAGCGAAGCGTCATAGCGGCACTGACACGTGGGCAGCCACAGAGGAGCTCTGGGAGCAGGAGAAACAGCCGGCGTCCAAGGGGAGCCAAGTGAGCAGTGTAAGGCGGTGCAAGGTGGAACGCCGGTGTACCGCTTCCACATCACCTCCATGCCACCTCTACACCATCTCCTCCACATTACCATACCATCTACAACTACCATACCTCCTCCAAACTCTGAAAGCAAGATAAAACTATAAAGGTTTAAAGAGACCCAAAAAAATCCCCCAAAGAGAGACAACTATAGGAGAGGACTGCATTTTGACAGATATCCCATCGAGGAGGGTGAGTGATAACTGCGGCTGTATTGCAGGGCTCCTTATATACTCTTTAGATACTCTTCATATTCTGGACTTATGTACTGGATTTTTCTTTTCTGTATATTGGATTTATGCAATGGATTTCCTTGTGTTTGCAATAAGACATTGTATTATCTAACTTGAAAGAAGGAAATAGGGGATTCCCCAGGAGGGTCTGAAGGTTTGGAGGAGCTGAAGAAGAGGAGTTTCTGGAACAAGAAAAAAACTTAAAAAAAAAAAAAAATGAAAGGTAAAAATACTAAAGGGAGTGGGCCTAAGAATTCCCAAACTGGTATGATTAAGAAGTATATGCCACAAGGAAATTTGACCCCAGAAAGATCTCAGGGAGCATGTGAAAAAAGTGAATTGCAAATAAGTTTGGATAATAGTCTGAGACTTTCCCTGGGACTGGTATATAATAGTCAACAATTAACGGAAGGTACAGAGTGAGAGAAATTGAAAGAGATCTGCAAATACCAAATAAAAAGGAAATGGAGAAGATGTTTAAAAATTGGGAACTATCAATAAAGAAAGAGATGGGGAGAATTGGAGCAATTACTAACCAGGGTGGAGGAAACGGAGGAAAAAGTTCATGTTCATGCCCAAATTATCCCAAAATTAGAGAGATGAATAATAGATAACAGAAAAGAACAAAAAAATGTTTTTTTTGGATGGAAGAACAAGGTATGGGAGGGTAGGGAGGGTAATACTCTGCAAAAGGGAGGAGAGAGAGCGAGAGAGAGAGAGAGAGAGAGAGAGAGAGAGAGAGGAAGGGTGGAGGATAGAGAGAGCTAAGAGGAGTGGGGTAACATGGAAGAAGTTCAGTACGTAACCTATAATGTAAAGGGGCTAAGTTGTCCTGGGAAGAGATTTAGATTATTTAAGGAGTTACAACACAGAACATCCTCAGTAGTTTTTTTGCAGGAGACACATTTAGAGATGGAATCGAAGGTTAGGCTGAGGACCAGATATTTCCCGGTATGGTATTATGCGGATTCACCAATAAAAAGGGCAAAAGGGGTGGCTATAGGTTTTGCAAAAAATAGAAGGTTTGAGGAGGAGAAGAGAATAACAGACCCAGAGGGAAGGTTTCTGTTTCTGAGGGGTAAATTGCAGGAAATTAAATGTACATTGGCTAGTATATATTGCCCAAATAAGAAACCAGAGATATTCCTGAGGGGAGTATTGAGTAGGCTGATGGACTTCAAAAGGGGTCGCCTGCTAGTAGCTGGGGACTTTAATATCTGCATGGACTCACGGATGGATACTACTTCTTGTGTGAGGAGGGAGGAGAGTAAGTCCTTGAGATTATTAAAGAAATCATTGAATGAATATCAATTAGTGGATATATGGAGAATTAGGCATATGAAGGATAGAGATTATACTTTTTTTTTACAAGTTCATGAGACTTACTCTAGATTGGACTATATATTGGTAGATCATCAATTTATAGATTCGGTGGTAGAAGTAAAAATTGGAGGAAGCTCCATTTCAGATCATGCCCCTGTTGCAATGAAGTCAAGATGGGGTAGAGAGGAAAGAGAAGGATTTGTTTGGCGGATGAATGAGGCACTTCTTCAGGACAAGGAGATTGATCGAAAAATTGAGATAGAAATTAAAAGATTTTTCGAAGAGAACGAGACAGAGGAAATATCGGTCGCAACAGTGTGGGAAGCCCATAAGGCTTACATTAGAGGACTATTCATTGCAATAGGGGCAAAAAAGAAAAGAGAAAGGAGGGAAAAGATTAATAGACTCTTAAATGATATATTTGATCTGGAACAGGCTCATAAAAGGAATACATCTAAAGAGATAACGCAGAGAATAAAAAAGAAGAAAGAAGAATTAGAAAAGGTAATTGAGGAGGAAAAAAGAAGAGTTTTCAACAAAGTAATAAGTAAAAGGTATAGATGGGGAGATAGGCCAGGAAAATACTTAATGAGGGCCTTGAGGAAAAAGAAGAACAGGAATTACATAGAAAAAATAAGAAACTCTAAGGGTGAAATGGTGCATTCAACTAAAGATATCTCTAGAGTATTTAAGGATTTTTATAGTGAACTATATAACATCATGCCCCAGGATACTCTTAATAGTGCTGAAACAGTAAATAAAGAAAAAAGAATATTTTTAAAAAATGCAGGTTTACCAAAATTAAGTGAAACCCAATTGAACTCCCTAGAATCAGAAATTACGTCAGAAGAAATTGAAATAGTATTAAAAAACACCGCAGTGGGGAAAAGCCCGGGTCCAGAGATATTATAGAGTGGTAATAACTGCAAGAATTTAAGACTGGACCCATAACCCAGGGAAAAGCTGGGTTAAAATCGAAAACACACTGAGTGGGACAAATTTAAGTAGGATTATATGGGTACCTGCACAATATAGAGGATTAGATGTTAATACAAGTGTGTACACTATTACTGTTTTGAAAGTTTGGGAAATGACACTCAGACAAAACGGATGGGTTTTTAACTCACAGTTAATGTCACTAAGAAATACAGATTATTTCGCTCCTGGGAAGGAAGATATTACAGGGAAATGGATCATAAAACAAGATGCACAATTATGAGATATAATGGTGGGTGAGGAAATAGGAACATATAGAGAGTTGGAGAAAAAAAAGGGAGAGGTTTTTAGTAGAATGGACGAGATACGATATTATCAATTGAAACATTTCTTTGAGAGTCTCCCAAAACCTGTGAGAACTAGAAAGGAGTGGAATCTATTTGAAAAGATTACTATAAACACGCGGAGATGGGAGACACGGTGTTGCAAAATATATAAAAAATATTAACGGAATAGACACGGGCACAAAATTAATTTATGTAGAGAAATGGGAAAAAGATATAGGAAGGGAAATAGATGAGGAGCAGCAGAGGAAAATGTTTAGATTAATACACAAACATTTTAGCATGTGGGAAGTGGAGTGGAATTATAAGTATTTGGTTAGATGCACATTACACCGATTGTGGAACACAAATTGAACGGGGAGATATCACCACTGTGTTGGAGAGGGTGTGGAGAAGCGGGTACGACATATCACATATGGTGGGAGTGTCCAAAGATACAGGTGTTCTGGAATAAAATTATTTATTTAGTAAGAAAAATGACTGAGATCGATATTAGACTGGATCCAGAGTTCTGTCTTCTCCATATTACCGAGCTATCAGTGAGGTCATACAAGGATTCAGGGATAGGGCATTTCCTAAGCGCAGCGAAGAGTCTGATACCTAGGTTCTGGAAACAAAGAGAGGTGAAGACAGAGGAGGATTGGATGGTCAGAATGAATCAGCTTTGTGGGTTGGAAAGATTGTATTGTACGCATATAGATAAGATGGAGAAGTATTATATAAAGTGGAAAAAAATGGGAAGAGTATAGAGAAAAAGTGAAATATATGATGATGATTAGAGATGAGCGAAGAAATGAAAAATTCGATTTGGCTGATTCGGCGAATTCCAGTGTGAAATTCGATTCGATGCGAATTTCTCCGCTACGAAGATGACTTATAAAAAGGGTTTCTAGGCTTCAGAGAGCCTTTAAATTAGTGCAGAACACTGTACCTTTAATTTAAATGCCCTTGGAGATGAGGAAGGAGAAGGAGAAGGAGAAGGATGAGAAGAAGGAGAAGGATGAGTAGAAGGAGAAGGAGAAGGAGAAGGAGAAGGATGAGAAGAAGGAGAAGGAGAAGGATGAGAAGAAGGAGAAGGAGAAGGATGA
The DNA here is from genome assembly GCA_951230385.1 of Staurois parvus. Classification (NCBI taxonomy): domain Eukaryota; kingdom Metazoa; phylum Chordata; class Amphibia; order Anura; family Ranidae; genus Staurois; species Staurois parvus. The sequence continues at coordinate 199,765 of CATNWA010017425.1, read as the reverse complement.
GAAGAAGGAGAAGGATGAGAAGAAGGAGAAGGATGAGGAGAAGGAGAAGGATGAGAAGAAGGAGAAGGAGAAGGAAGAGAAGAAGGAGAAGGATGAGAAGAAGGAGAAGGAGAAGGATGAGGAGAAGGAGAAGGATGAGAAGAAGGAGAAGGATGAGAAGAAGGAGAAGGAGAAGGATGAGAAGAAGGAGAAGGATGAGAAGATGGAGAAGGAGAAGGATGAGAAGAAGGAGAAGGAGAAGGATGAGAAGAAGGAGAAGGAGAAGGATGAGAAGAAGGAGAAGGAGAAGGATGAGAAGAAGGAGAAGGAGAAGGATGAGAAGAAGGAGAAGGAGAAGGATGAGGAGAAGGAGAAGGATGAGAAGAAGGAGAAGGATGAGAAGAAGGAGAAGGAGAAGGATGAGAAGAAGGAGAAGGATGAGAAGAAGGAGAAGGATGAGAAGAAGGAGAAGGATGAGAAGAAGGAGAAGGATGAGAAGAAGGAGAAGGAGAAGGATGAGAAGAAGGAGAAGGATGAGAAGAAGGAGAAGGATGAGAAGAAGGAGAAGGATGAGAAGAAGGAGAAGGATGAGAAGAAGGAGAAGGAGAAGGATGAGAAGAAGGAGAAGGATGAGAAGAAGGAGAAGGAGAAGGAGAAGGATGAGAAGAAGGAGAAGGAGAAGGATGAGAAGAAGGAGAAGGAGAAGGATGAGAAGAAGGAGAAGGATGAGAAGAAGGAGAAGGATGAGAAGAAGGAGAAGGAGAAGGAGAAGCAGAAGAAGAAGGATGAGAAGAAGGAAAAGGAGAAGGATGAGAAGATGGAGAAGGAGAAGGATGAGAAGAAGGAGAAGGAGAAGGATGAGAAGAAGGAGAAGGATGAGAAGAAGGAGAAGGATGAGAAGAAGGAGAAGGATGAGAAGAAGGAGAAGGATGAGAAGAAGGAGAAGGATGAGAAGAAGGAGAAGGATGAGAAGAAGGATGAGAAGAAGGAGAAGGATGAGAAGAAGGATGAGAAGAAGGAGAAGGATGAGAAGAAGGACAGTTCTGTGACAGTTTCTGTCTATTTCTGACAGTTCTGGGACATTCACTCCATACAGCGGTTTCAACCGCTGTATGGAGGGAATGTCATAGAACTGTCAGAAATAGACTATTTCTGACAGTTCTGGGACATTCCTTTCATACAGCGGTTGAAACATTGTATCTATTTGTTTCCATAAATGGATCCATTTATGGAAACAAATAGATACAATGTTTCAACCGCTGTATGGAAGGACAGTCCCAGAACTGTCATTAATAGTCTATTTCTGACAGTTCTATGACATTCCCTCCATACAGCGGTTGAAACCGGTGTATGGAGTGATTGTCCCAGAACTGTCATAAATAGTCTATTTCTGACAGTTCTGGGACATTCACTCCATACAGCTGTTTCAACCGCTGTATGGAGGGAATGTCATGGAACTGTCAGAAATAGACTATTAATGACAGTTCTGGGACTGTCCTTCCATACAGCGGTTGAAACATTGTATGTATTTGTTTCCATAAATGGATCCATTTATGGAAACAAATACATACAATGTTTCAACCGCTGTATGGAAGGACAGTCCCAGAACTGTCATTAATAGTCTACAGCTGTTTCAAACCGCTGTATGGAGGGAATGTCATACAGCGGTTGAAACAGCTGTATGGAGTGATTGTCCCAGAACTGTCATAAATAGTCTATTTCTGACAGTTCTGGGACATTCACTCCATACAGCTGTTTCAACCGCTGTATGGAGGGAATGTCATGGAACTGTCAGAAATAGACTATTAATGACAGTTCTGGGACTGTCCTTCCATACAGCGGTTGAAACATTGTATGTATTTGTTTCCATAAATGGATCCATTTATGGAAACAAATACATACAATGTTTCAACCGCTGTATGGAAGGACAGTCCCAGAACTGTCATTAATAGTCTACAGCTGTTTCAACCGCTGTATGGAGGGAATGTCATACAGCGGTTGAAACAGCTGTATGGAGTGATTGTCCCAGAACTGTCATAAATAGTCTATTTCTGACAGTTCTGGGACATTCACTCCATACAGCTGTTTCAACCGCTGTATGGAGGGAATGTCATAGAACTGTCAGAAATAGACTATTAATGACAGTTCTGGGACTGTCCTTCCATACAGCGGTTGAAACATTGTATGTATTTGTTTCCATAAATGGATCCATTTATGGAAACAAATACATACAATGTTTCAACCGCTGTATGGAAGGACAGTCCCAGAACTGTCATTAATAGTCTATTTCTGACAGTTCCATGACATTCCCTCCATACAGCGGTTGAAACAGCTGTATGGAGTGAATGTCCCAGAACTGTCAGAAATAGTCTATTTATGACAGTTCTGGGACATTCCCTCCATACAGCGGTTTCCGGCAAAAAGTGTATGTGCAGAGTTCCTCTATTCTGCAGATACACTTAGAGGAGCTCTGCAGATACACTTAGAGGAGCTCTGCACATACACTTTTTGCCGGCTTGGAATTCTTCTTATTTTCATCCTACTTCTTCTTCTTCTTCTTCATCCTCATCCTCATCCTCTTCTTCTTCTTCTGAGGATGAGGAAGAAGAAGTAGTAGATGAAAATAAGATTAATTCCAAGCCGGCAAAAAGTGTATGTGCAGAGCTCCTCTAAGTGTATCTGCAGAGCTCCTCTAAGTGTATCTGCAGAATAGAGGAACTCTGCACATACACTTTTTGCCGGCTTGGAATTATTCTTATTTAATCTTCGATTCGCGCACCCGAAGTAGGCAAAATTTCGGTTTCGACGCGAATCGAATATTTCCTGAAATTCGACTCGAATTCCGGTTTCGCCTGGTTCGATTCGCTCATCTCTAATGATGATTTATACCCTTGAAACAAATATGGATCGTTGAAATTGTTTTTTGGGTTAGAAGAGAAATGCAGAGTGGGATGGGGGGGTGGGGGGTAGTTCTGGAGGGTGGGGGTCGGGAGGGGAAGGGATAGGGATGGCCGGAGATGCGGGAAATAGATAAACTATGTTAGTAGGAAGATATTAATTTTATGTCTTTTTTTTTTTTCTTTTCCTTTTGTTAAAGAGGAGAAAGTGATTGTGAATTTTACTTGGTGGAAAAAATTTTATAAATATTTATAATAAAAAAAAAAGTAGTTAAATACCTCCAAGTTAGGAATATCTTCTCAAACATTCACGAGTCTAATGCTCCCTTCTGTTGGGACTTCACCACTATGAAAAATCTGTCTCTCAAACCAAAGGAATCTCATTATTCTACTGTCTACTCCTTCAACCTAAACTACAAAACAAATCAATATCTCTGACCTACTGGGAGAATGTCTATAACTTCAAGATCCATACTACTCTATGGCACGCTATGCTCAGAGCCCCACTAAAAGTTTCTAAATGCCTCTCACAGTGGGAATCCTTGCAAAAGATATTTAATTGGTAGTGCTATGCACCTTACAAGCTTGCTTCCATATTCCCAAATCATTTGGTGAGATACTGGCACAACTGGCACAACTCTACCCTTCATATGGTGGTCCTGCCCTACTATCACCTGGCTCTGAGCGGTGATCAACACTTTCCTCATATCAGTAACTCGTACACCATTGACTTTCACACTGTACACGGCTCTCCTAGCACTAGGCATTCAGACCTTGCCTCATCATATAGAGTCATTCACAACTCATACCTTTATTACTGCCAGACTAGCTGTTGTGAGACGATGGAAAACCACACAACCACCTCACCTACAAGATGTTATTCATATTCTCAATGACCACCTCTTGCTGGAATTCTCATATGCTAAAGCTTATCTCACAGCTTCTAAATGTCATGACTAATGGGCCTTATGACTGGCAGACAGCAGGAGCATTCCAGTCTCCTAATTTCTTTTTACCTTTTGCCCCTGTTTCTACCTCTTTCTTCAGGACTTAAAGCCCCCTTACGACTAAAACATATGTACGTTTTCAGGGAACCTTACCTTGATTGTTTACCACTCTAGATACAATCTATGATGTGTTTATGCCATTGTAACTCACTGCCCTGTGTGTATTGTTTGTTATTTTGCATTACTGGTTTTGCCTAGAAGCTCTGGCCATTCTTGGTCACTTACCCCCAGCATGGCTGGAACACTAAACTGTTTTTGGTATTGATGCAATGTTTGAAGATATCATTTCTATGCCTTATTCCTTTGTATCTTTTAAATGTTTTCAAACAAAAGATTTATGGTTAAAAAAAAAATTAAATACATGCACACATTAAAATGTGCTCTTTCTCCAATAAAGAGTTAATGGAAAACTTTTGCATCCACAATAGGCAGTAATCAATATCTATCACCCCTACAAACTGCCAATTATTTGCCCCCCTTGTAAAGGTTCCCACCTTATTGATCAGACTGATTCACACTATTTGTGTCTCTATCCACTGGGTAGTTGCCTTACACTTAAAAACCTCCTCAGTTCCCATCAGTTGAGAGTGGAGTAGAGTTGAAAAAAATATTTCAATACAATATTATGCCCTACTATGAAAAAAATTCTGATAATTGTAACTTGTTTGATTGAATCCTCCCTGACATTCAGCGCAGACTATTTGTCAGTATATTTGATGCAAGATGTATTCTGTTTTGTACCACACGTGGTTATCCCCCCAATAAAAAAGTTTGTAAACAGTCAATGAGCACCTATTCCTATTGTATACAGGTCAATTGCATCAATATGATGCTATGAGTGCAATATACAGCCTCTAACAGCATGAAAACCTGCAATTCCTGCCCAATGACATCACTAAGCCCCTCCCAGCATATTTTGTCTTCTGATGAAATTCATGTGACCCTGACAAAACATGTTGGGGCGGGGCTTTGTGACATCATCACATCAACTCCCGCACTGTCCACCACTGCACCAGCATGCACTCCCCGTCTCCCGCACTCTCCATCACTGCACCCGCATGCCTCCCGCACTCTCCATCACTGCACCCGCATGCCTCCCGCACTCTCCATCACTGCACCCGCATGCCTCCCACACTCTCCATCACTGCACCCGCATGCCCCCCCACACTCTCCATCACTGCACCCGCATGCCTCCCGCACTCTCCATCACTGCACCCGCATGCCTCCCGCACTCTCCATCACTGCACCCCCGCATGCCTCCCGCACTCTCCATCACTGCACCCGCATGCCTCCCGCACTCTCCATCACTGCACCCAGATGCCTCCCCCACACTCTCCATCACTCACCCTGCACCACATGCTCTCCCGCACTCTCCATCACTGCACCCGCATGCCCCCCGCACTCTCCATCACTGCACCCGCATGCCTCCCGCAATCTCCATCACTGCACCCCACTGCACCATCACTGCACCTGCATGCCTCCCGCACTCTCCATCACTGCACCCGCATGCACTCCTCCACTCTCCATCACTGCACCACATGCACTCCCGCACTCTCCATCACTGCACCACCATGCCTCCCGCACTCTCCATCACTGCACCCGCATGCACTCCCGCACTCTCCATCACTGCACCCCGCATCTCATCACTGCCACCTCCCGCACTCTCCATCACTGCACACCTCCCCGCACACTCCACTGCATGCCATGCCTCCCGCACTCTCCATCACTGCACCTGCATGCCTCCCACTCTCCATCACTGCACCCGCATGCCTCCCGCACTCTCCATCACTGCACCGTATGCCTCCCGCACTCTCCATCACTGCACCCGCATGCATGCCTCCCGCACTCTCCATCACTGCACCCGCATGCACTCTCTGCACCCTCATGCTGGCACCATGCCAATTGTCTCTCCTCACAACAACACAATACACACTTCCATATTCATTGCATTCAAGACCAGGGCACACTTACTGTATGATAGGTTTATGATAGGAGGTTTCCACTTTTTTTTAGGTTTGGCATTTTATTGATATTACAAATACATAAAAAATAATGCAGCGCTATAACTAATACAAAAAAAATACTCAAAAATAAACGTGATTAGCATAAAATAATAAAAAACATAGACACTTAACAGACGGGGCAACGGTAACCCAAATCCACATGGGGATATACAAGAGACAGTGACCCCTAGTACCCGAAGGGTACTCAATAAAAACCAGGTGAATATCTGCAGGAGAAGCAAAACAGATAACAGTGGCTTTGTGCAAGATAAAGTGTCCACAGTTCATACAAATGCTGTTATTTCCCACAGGACGTGCAGGTGAATCACAGCACACTCAAAACGTGATCCCAAGCGGTATGGCTGCAATGGCCTCTCACCTCCACTCTACGACCCCACAGGGCCACAAAGCAAATGTAAATCACCTCTACATTTTCTCACCATATTCTCACCATATTCTCGTAGCTCAATAGTCAATGGCCGCGATTGTACCGCCCATCACCTCTGATTGGCATGGTTCCCGGCCTTTATAAGGAAGTACTGTTGGCCAATCACGCTGTCCTGACGAAGTCACGAGTTACGTGACGCAACGCGTCGACGGCAATAGCGTGGTGATGTACTTCCGGCGTGACGCCATCTTGGAACACCTTTTGATCATGCTTACACCCAGCTTACTGCTATGACCTGGATACAGGCTACTATTATGTGAGTGTATATCTATTTTTTGGCTTATCTTGATTCTGCCATTAAAATCAGTATTACACTATGAAGATTGTGTTCTCTTCTTGATTTATGAGCATATGAGCTTTGACACTTGAGGAGGGTATATCCCCATTTGCCTATCGGTCCGGTTGAATACTGTTTATATGATGACTGCCCACACCACCCTACCTGAGGAGCCACCAGTCTGAGGGATTCAGAGGTGATCTACATTTGCTTTGTGGCCCTGTGGGGTCGTAGAGTGGAGGTGAGAGGCCATTGCAGCCATACCGCTTGGGATCACGTTTTGAGTGTGCTGTGATTCACCTGCACGTCCTGGAAATAACAGCATTTGTATGAACTGTGGACACTTTATCTTGCACAAAGCCACTGTTATCTGTTTTGCTTCTCCTGCAGATATTCACCTGGTTTTTATTGAGTAATCCTTCGGGTACTAGGGGTCACTGTCTCTTGTATATCCCATGTGGATTTGGGTTACCTGTTGCCCGGTCTGTTAAGGTCTATGTTTTTATTATTTTTTATGCTAATCACGTTTATTTTTGAGTATTTTTTTAGTATTAGTTATAGCGCTGCATTATTTTTTATGTATTCGTACTATTGCCCCTACTTGGTATAGGTTAGATGCTGGCCGCTTTCTAGTTAAGTTCATCAGTTACCGTAAAAGCGCAGGAGGACATTTTTTATAATTTTATTGATATTGATGCCTTTTCCAATTCATATTGTTGGGTTTCTAGTTTATGTGCAGCAGTAGACACTTGTTTCTGGTCTCTCTGTTTGGTCAATGCTTCAGAAAGAAATGACTGCTGCATTACTTTGTAATGGCTTGAAACAAGTTGAAAGGTTCCTGAAATCCTTTCTATTTTAACCCTTTCATGACCACAGTTTACTGACAGGTAGATGTCCAGATCAATTTTACTTGCACTCATAAAGCATTTCCTTATATCTGCCGGGCTTCGGCCCCCTACAAAAAAAGAGGTGTGTTGACGGCAATAAAGAACTCTTTATCCTTCACCTACAAGGACTCAATTCTCAACCCACAAGGCAGGTATATTGTGCTACTATGTGATATAAATAACCAACCCTACACCCTGGTGAATCTATACTCCCCCAACAAGCATCAACTCAGATTCCTCTGAAAACTTCTCCAGAAGGTAGACAAGATAAAATATGGTCATCTGCTTCTCTGTGGAGACTTTAAATTTAACAGCGGACTCCTCCAGGATCTTGAAAAGACCGACTCCTACTCTCCACTCTACCACATTCGGAGGACCTGTTCAACATCTAGCGCTGCCAGCACGCCTCTGAGAAGGACATTATTTTCTTCTAGGCATGTCACATACTCTCGCATTGATATGTTTTCAATAGACAAGTGGTTGCTTCAGCAGGCCTCCTCTTCCTCTATCTCCGACATTGCCTGGTCGGGCCATGCAGCTATTTCCTTGCATATTGAGGAAAAGGAGCCCTCTTACCCGGTATGCCTCTAAAGTTCTCAATGTTCCTGCCAATGTGTCGTTGCTCTCTCAGCATCTCCGGGACTACTTCGAAACGAACTCTCCCTCTTCTACTGATAATTCCTTAATTTGGAATGCCCATAAAGCTTATATGAGAGGTATAATACTTCAACTTTGTGCTAGAGCCAAGAAGCACCATTACCTTCGCTTGAACTCACTCCTTGATAGTATTCATCACCTTGAAGTGGACAATAAGGCTCACTTTGATCCAATCAGGGCCTCCACCCTACACGATCTTAAACTTGAAGTGAGAGGGTTTTTGTTTGAACAACATGATAAGATTTCTAGAACCTTCAAAATTAAACACTACTTCAATGGCAAATGGGCTGGGAAACTTCTAGCCAATAGACTCAAGTCACATAGGATTAATTCCAAAATCTCCCACCTTTTGTCCGTGGAGAGCAGATATAGTGAATGCGGGGTCCGGGGAGAGCGGATATAGTGAATGCGGGGTCCGGGGAGAGCCGGGGAGAGCAGATATAGTGAATGAGGGGTCCAGGGAGAGCGGATATAGTGAATGCGGGGTCCGGGGAGAGCGGATATAGTGAATGCGGGGTCCGGGGAGAGCAGATATAGTGAATGAGGGGTCCGGGGAGAGCGGATATAGTGAATGCGGGGTCCGGGGAGAGCGATATAGTGAATGCGGGGTCCCGGGGGAGAGAGCAGATATAGTGAATGAGGGGTCCGGGGAGAGCAGATATAGTGAATGAGGGGTCCAGGCGGATATAGTGAATGCGGGGGAGAGCGGATATAGTGAATGCGGGGTCCGGGGAGAGCGGATATAGTGAGTGAAGAGCGGTGAATGCGGGGTCCGGGGAGAGCGGATATAGTGAATGAGGGGTCCGGGGAGAGCAGTATAGTGAATGCGGGGGGTCCGGGGAGAGCGGATATAGTGAATGCGGGGTCCGAGGGGTCCGGGGAGAGCGGATATAGTGAATGCGGGGTCCGGGGAGAGCGGATACAGTGAATGCGGGGTCCGGGGAGAGCGGATACAGTGAATGCGGGGTCCGGGGAGAGCGGATATAGTGAATGCGGGGGTCCGGGGAGAGCGGATATAGTGAATGCGGGGGTCCGGGAGAGAGAATATAGTGAATGCGGGGTCCGGGGAGAGCGGATACAGTGAATGCGGGGTCCGGGGAGAGCGGATACAGTGAATGCGGGGTCCGGGGAGAGCGGATACAGTGAATGCGGGGTCCGGGGAGAGCGGATATAGTGAATGCGGGGTCCGGGAGAGCGGATATAGTGAATGCGGGGTCCGGGGAGAGCGGATATAGTGAATGCGGGGTCCGGGGAGAGCGGGAATACTGAATGCCGGGTCCGGGGAGAGCAGACATAGTGAATGTGGGGTCCGGGGAGAGCGGGTATAGTGAATGCCGGGTCCGGGGAGAGCGGATATAGTGAATGCGGGGTCCGGGGAGAGCGGGTATATAGTGAATGCGGGGTCCGGGGAGAGCGGGTATAGTGAATGCGGGGTCCGGGGAGAGCGGATATAGTGAATGCGGGGTCCGGGGAATGTGAATGCGGGGTCCGGGGAGAGCGGATATAGTGAATGCGGGGTCCGGGGAGAGCAGATATAGTGAATGCGGGGTCCGGGGACAGCGGATATAGTGAATGCGGGGTCCGGGGAGAGCGGATATAGTGAATGCGGGGTCCGGGAGAGAGGATATAGTGAATGCGGGGTCCGGGGAGAGCGGATATAGTGAATGCGGGGTCCGGGGAGAGCGGATATAGTGAATGCGGGGTCCGGGGAGAGCGGATATAGGAATGCGGGGTCCGGGGAGAGCGGATATAGTGAATGCGGGGTCCGGGGAGAGCGGATATAGTGAATGCAGGGTCCGGGAGACCAGATATCATGAATGCAGGGTCTGGGAAGACCAGATGTAGTGAATGAAGGGTTTGGGGAGACGGATGTAGTGTGAAGGGTTTGGGGAGACCAGATGTAGTGAATGAAGGGGGGATAGATAGTGAATGAAGGGTCGCTATAAGCCACTGGAGTCGCTTAAAGTAACTGCTTTTTGCACCCAGGTACTAATTATAGGGTACATGTGTATATTTCTTCACTCACCTGTCCAATAAAGAATGTCTGGCGTTTTAACAATGCCCACATATTTTCATTCTGGATATTCTCTTCCACTAGGAGATGTTCCATGAACAGTGCCATTGAAAATACACAATTCCAGAGTGTTCTGTGAGGAAGCAAGAAATGATGAATGTTTGTAAAAAGGACAGACCATTGTGTATTTTTTATATATATATACACATATACACACACACTATGTACATAATACCTCACCAGCTAAAGTGCTATTTTTTTATAAAATGTTTAGAATGTCTTGATTGAGTCATGTAATGACTGTTCTTGCACCTTGGTGAAGGGATGGGACCTCATCATGAAAGCTTAGTCTCAGTCAATTCATTGCCACATCATCACAATTTCTTTTTCTCAATATAAGTTTTTATGGAAAGTAAAGATATGATACATTATAGCGAATGATCCAGTTGGACAACTGCATACAAGATATTAACATTCAAAATGTCCATATACATAATATTGTCGTAAGAGACAGTGAAGAACATACTATTTATGTACAGATATACTGTATATCCTACAATGTCAACGTACATTGTCGAATCTAAACCTGTCTGAAGTTAGTTGGAATAACATCATATACCGTACCAATGTAAAATCGAGAGCATTCGACTCTACATTCGACTCTACATTCGACTCTATGGTGTACTGCATTCTCTTCTAAAATCTATAAGGCTCAAAATAACATCTGGTTATTGACATAACTAAGAGAATAAAGGAAAATAGACCTTCCGAGACAAGGTCCCTGTGTACCTTCACAAATACAGAACCATAGCTAATAGCTCTATGTGAGGGATAAAAGAAAAACGAGAATATTAAATTATATAGAAACAAAAGAAAAAAAAAGACATTTAAGTCAGTTAGTCATCTGATAGAAAGCTATATCCCTTTTTAAATTGAAGGCTGGGGTGACAGAGTCATAGCTGGCTACAATGGTGTTGTCAAGTACCAGGAGCGCAGAGAGAGCACATAGAGACAGATTGCACGGGAACCCGACATGCGGGCGTTTATTGGGGAGGTTTTCAGGGTACACACAATAGATCCGTTAGTCCACAGATCAACACCAGACACAGCAACACCATACAGTTCTCTGGAAGGCAATATGGGACAACAGGAGGCTGATAGTCCAGAGAGTTCAACAGGACAATGGGGTGGAGGTTGCAGAAGAATCAGGGTTTATGGGGAGAATTGCGCTCAGTCTTTCGGGCAGCACGGGGTTAGTCCACTTACTGGATGTGGGGAGCTGGACACGAAGGGTTACAGTCCACACAGGCAACACAGGTTCAATCCACACAGGCAGCTCCAGGCAGCAAAGGGTTAAGTCCGCTAGGCTCACAGGCAACAAAGGGTTAAGTCTACACAGAGGAGAGATCCAGGCAGCAGGCTCACGGGCAGCAGAGAGTTAACCCCACACAGGGAGGGATCCAGCAGCAGCCTGCAGGCAGGGCAGCCAATCAGAGGAGAGGAGAGGGATTGGAGCAATGAGGAGGGTGGCCGCAGCTCAGACCTCACTCACTAACAGCAGCCAGGAGAACACACGGGACCGGGGCCCTGCTCTGTCTTAAGTACAGAGCCGGGCACTTTGCTGTTGCCATGGTAACCTGAGACTTAGCATCAAGCTACCATGGCAATGGGCCCTGCCCCCTGCGTCTCTGGACCCGCACAAGGAACAAGGCCTTTGTCCCTCTCAGGCACGGAGCACGGGAAGACGAGCAGGGAGGGACAGGGGAGGGGGGGGGGGTGACAGGAGGGAGCCTGCATGTGGATTCCCACAGCAGGGGGGCAGAGTTTTCTGGCGCTCAGGAATGTTTGTACTTTTTCAATGGGCAGTGATTAATGTGTAAAAGACAGCATTCAGGTGTAAGATGGGCAGGGCCTTATTTCAGTGGGAATTCGGGGAACACAGTTCCGGCACCTCCAGTACTGAATGTATGTAATTGCAAGGGGTGCTGGGATGTGCTGGAGAGTCTATTTATGCTGGCTGCTGGGGAATCTATTGTCACTGGAAAAGATCTATTTTTGTGTGGCAGTCTATTGTTGCTGGGGAGGTCTATTGTTGCTGACGGGGGTCAATGTTGCTGGAAGGGATGTACTGTTGAGGGAGGGGTCTATTGTTGCTTGCAGCTAGACATCCTATTGATGATGGCTGCTGGGAGATCTGTTGTTGCTGCTGGGTTCTGGTTGATGGGGTAGTATTTTGTTGTAAGGGTCCTTCATTGCTGGGGGGGTTCTATTGCTGTTGGCTGTGGGGGATCTATTTTACTGCTTATATTGTTAACATTAACAAATTTCATGCAAATTGCAGAGCACCTCAAAATGATACTTGGTTCTGTGCTTTCTAGAAGGAGTGGTACTGGAAGGTGGGTAGCGAGTGGAACGATGGGAGAGTGCTCGGAGGTAGGTGGGGGTGGAGACAAGAAGTGACCTAGAAAGGGGGAGTTCCTGAAAAAAAAGCCCTGAAGATGGATATTTGTTTCAGTAATGTGAGTGATCAAATATTTAACTTGTTTCCAAATAGTGTGCAATAGATGGACCATACGTGAAGCATCGTGCCACGAGCTTGTCCACGTCTCCAGCATATGTTAGGCGTGTGGGGAACCAGCATCGCAGTTTGTAAGGAGTCATGTACCACTGAGTTAGTATTTTGAAGGAAGGTTCTTGGGTCCTAGTACTCAGTGAGCATTTTTGGTTTAATATGAAAGCCCTTATCCATTGTTGATCTGAAATGTCAATATGTAATGCAGATGTCCATTGTTCCTTAAATCTATCTAGTGTCTTATCAGTTCCTTTTTGTAACCATGAATATGATAGAAAGGTGCTTTTTTTAACTCTTCTTCCTTTTAAACAAAGATATTTAAATGTTGTTAGAGGTCTACTGGACAACTGCTTATGCCAGTGTGATGTAAGACAGCTATGTATCTGTAGATGCATGTAGATGGAATATGGATGGGAAGTGCATGCATGGTATACAACAAACGTGGTAAAATCATCATCCTGATAACAGATGCTTTACCAAACCTTGAGAAATGTTTTGCTGTCCATTGTTTAACTAGTTGCTGACCGCAGATAACTGAATTACGGCTACACTGCGGTCAACCAGTTCTGGGAGGACGTCATATGAGGTCCTCCCAGAACACGCTCTCCTGCGTGCCCCTGGGGGCGCGCACCCGGCAATCTCTGTGAACGCTGTGTCCTGCGGACACAGCTGATCACGTGATGTGGTAAAAGGCCAATCACAGTGGCCTTCTACTACGTGATCAGCCGTGTCCAATGACAAGCTGATCACCAGGAAATGCAATTGCCGGTTTTCTGCTGCACTTTCCTCATGCTGTCAGAGCGTGAGGGAAGTACTGCCGAGAACCGGAAGTTGTCAGAGCAGGGAATCGGCACCGATCATCAGGGCAGTGCTGCCCACCTGTGACCAGCAGTGCTGCCCACCTGTGACCAGCAGTGCAGCCCAGCAGTGCCCAGCAGTCAGTGCCCAGCAGTGCTGCCAGTCAGTGCCCAGCAGTGCCGCCAGTCAGTGCCACCTATCCGTGCCGCCTCACTAGTGCTGCCTATCAGTGCCGCCTATCAGTACCCATTAGTGCCGCCTATCAGTGCAGCCTCATCAACGCACATCAGTGAAGGAGAAAAATTACTTGTTTACAAAATTTTATAATCAAAAAAATAAACTTTTTTTTTATTTTTTGCTCTTTTTTTTGTTTATAACGCAAAAAGTAAAACACCCAGTGGAGAGTAAATACCACCAAAAGAAAGCTCTATTTGTGAGAAAAAAATGCTAAACATATGGTTATAATGTTGCATGACTGCGCAATTGTCATTCAAAATGTGACAGCGCTGAAAGCTGAAAATTGGCCTGGGCAGGAAGGGGGTATAAGTGCCTGGTAGGTGAGGGGGTTAAGGTCACGTTCTATGGATTTAAACAGATTATTATTATTATTATTATACAGTATTTATAAAGCGCCAATAGTTCGCTCAGCGCTGTACATTACAAAGGGGGACAGAAACATGTGACAGAACAATACCAATACAATGTGATACACGAGGGGTTCGAGGGCCCTGCCCCTTGGAGCTTACAATCTAGGAGGGAGGGGATAGTGGCACAGGAGGAGATAGCTGTGGGGGATGGAGTGGTAGGAGGAGTGGAGGAGGTCGGCAATTAGTAGGGGGTGGGGTAGGCTTCCCTGAAGAGGTGGGTTTTCAGGGTGCGCCTAAAGGAGAGGAGAATAGGTGATAGTCTGATGGATTGGGGTAGGAAGTTCCAGAGGATAGGTGATGTCCTGGAGAAATCCTGGAGGCGGGCATGGGAGGAGGAGACCAGGGAACTAGAGAGAAGGAGGTCTTGTGAGGAGCGGAGTGTGCGTGCTGGGCGGTACTTGGATATTAGGTCAGTGATGTAGTTCGGGGCAGTAAGGTGGACAGCTTTGTATGTCAGCGTTAGGATTTTGAATTTGATCCGATTTGAGCCAGTAGAGGGATTGGCAGAGGGGGGTGGAGGACACTGAGTGGGAGGCCAGTGGAGGGATTGGCAGAGGGGGGTGGCGGAGACGGAGCGGTTGGAAAGGTGAATGAGTCTGGCAGCCGTATTCAGGATGGACTGAAGCGGGGATAGCTTGTGACGAGGCAGGCCAGTGAGGAGGGAGTTGCAGTAGTCGAGTCGTGATATGATGAGGGAGTGGATGAGCTGTTTAGTGGTTTCTGGGGTTAGGAACGTGCGGATTTTGGTGATGTTGCGGAGGTGGAGTCTGCATGAGTTTGTTTGTTAGTGATTGGACTTGGGGCTGGAAGGAAAGGTTGGAGTACAGAATGACACCAAGTACTCTGGCCTGTGGGGCGGGCCTGATAGTAGCATTGTTGGACGTGATGGAGAAGTCAGTGGGGGGTGGTGTGCAGGCTGGGGGGAAGACTAGGAGCTCGGTTTTGGAGAGGTTCAGTTTAAGGAAGTGGAGCGACATCCAGTCTGAATAGGAAATTACATTCAATTAGCTTACTAGGGTGGTAAGTAATCCAAACTTCTGGATACTTTCATGCCTTAGATTCCCATTAGAGTAGTTTTGTTGTGTCTCTATCAATTCTTTGGATGGAATGGATATGTTTAAGGCTTTAGATTTGTGGTAATTTATTTTCAAATTAGATATTTAACCAAAATCATGGAAAGCAGCTAACAGGTTGGGAATGGACATGCGGGGTCACTGAAAAAACAGCGTGGTGTCCCCCCCCCCCAATACATAGCAGACCCCTTAGGTCTGATAGGAAAGTTAGGAGGAACCCAAAATTATTATTTATCTTTAAAGTGCATGGGGTTCCCCCTAAAAAACATATCAAGCCCTTTAGGCCTGGTAGGAGAACTTAAAGGAAATCCTACCCCCAAAAAATGAGGAAAAAGTTTCTACCAGACTTTTGATTCGAGCACAGGCCTGGCAGGGCAGGAAAGGGGGAACAGGGACAATTGAGCTCCCCTCTCTCCCTGAGGCTCACCAGGCCACATGGCCTCAGCATTGGGACAGTGCCCATGGGGACAAGGGCCTCTTCCCCACAACCCTAGCCCAGTGGTTGTGGGGGTCTACAGGCAGGGGGGCTTATTAGCATCAGGGTACCCCTTTAAATAAGGCGGCACCCTGATGCTG
This sequence comes from Staurois parvus, assembly GCA_951230385.1. Taxonomy (NCBI): domain Eukaryota; kingdom Metazoa; phylum Chordata; class Amphibia; order Anura; family Ranidae; genus Staurois; species Staurois parvus. The sequence continues at coordinate 183,930 of CATNWA010017425.1, read as the reverse complement.
CCTCCCTTTGTGAATGAGTGAGGGAAACCCCTAACCATTCACTAAAGGGTTAAATTAATTAAAAAATAAACAGACCAGTGCCCTCCGCCCTATAGCAGAAGTACTGCTACAAGGCAGCAGGGCTGCGCAAAATCACATACAGGTGAAACTCGAAAAATTAGAATATGGTGCAAAAGTTCATTAGTTCATTTATTTCAGTGCAGCAACTTAAAAGGTGAAACTAATATATGAGACTCATTACATGCAAAGCAAGATAGTTCAAGCCGTGATTTGTCATCAGCATCCCCATAAAGCTCGTCTGCGGAAGGAAGCATGAAGTGCTCCAAAATCTCCTGGTAGATGGCTGCGTTGGCCCTGGACTTAATGAAGCACAGTGGACCAACACCAGCAGATGACATGGCACCCCAAATCAACACAGACTGTGGAAACTTCACCCTGGACTTCAAGCATCTTGCAGTGTGTGCCTCTCCATTCTTCCTCCATACTCGGGGTCCTTGTGCCTCTCCATTCTTCCTCCATACTCTGGGTCCTTGGGCCTCTCCATTATTCCTCCATACTCGGGATCCTTGGGCCCTCTCCGTTCTTCCTCCATACTCTGGGTCCTTGGGATCTCCATTCTTCCTCCATACTCGGGGTCCTTGTGCCTCTCCGTTCTTCCTCCATACTCTGGGTCCTTGTGCCTCTCCGTTCTTCCTCCATACTGGGTCCTTGTGCCTCTCCGTTCTTCCTCCATACTCGGGGTCCTTGGGCCTCTCCATTCTTCTTCCATACTCGGGGTCCTTGGGCCTCTCCATTCTTCCTCCATACTCGGGGTCCTTGGGCCTCTCCATTCTTCCTCCATACTCGGGGGTCCTTGGGCCTCTCCATTCTTCCTCCATACTCGGGGTCCTTGGTTTCCAAATGAGATGCAAAAGTTGCTCTCATCAGAAAAGAGGACTTTGGACCACTGAGCAACAGACTGTTTTTCTTTAGCCCAGGTAAGACGCTTCTGATGTTGTTTGTTGTTCAGGAGTGGCTTGACAAGAGGAATACGACATTTGAAGCCCCATGTCCAGGATCCGTCTGTGTGTGGTGGCTCTTGATGCACTGACTCCAGCCTCAGTCCACTCCTTGTGAAAGTCCCCAACACTTTTGAATGACCTTTTCCTGACAATCCTCTCCAGGCTGCGGTCATCCCTGCTGCTTGTGCACCTTTTTCTTCCACACTTTTCCCTTCCACATAACTTTCTATTAATGTGCTTTGATACAGCACTTTGGGAACATCCAACTTCTTCTGCAATGACCTTTTGAGGCTTTCCCTCGTTATGGAGGGTGTCAATGATGGTGTCAGGTCAGCAGTCTTTCCCATGATTGTGATTCCTACTGAACCAGACTGAGAGACCATTTAAAGGCTCAGGAACCCTTTGCAGGTGTTATGGCTTCATTAGCTGATTAGAGTAGGACACTTTGAGCCGAGATTATTCCACCTTTTCACAATATTCTCATTTTCTGAGATTGTGGATTTGGGGTTTTCATGAGCTGTAAGCCATAATCATCACAATGATGACAAATCACGGCTTGAACTATCTTGCTTTGCATGGAATGAGTCTCATATATTAGTTTCACCTTTTAAGTTGCTGCACTGAAATAAATCAACTTTTGCACCATATATACTGCCATTTGCAAACGCTATAACTTTCACGTAAACCAATTAATTTACACATATTAGGATTTTTTTTTCTAGAGCAGAGTACATTGTGGCCTAAATTTATGAAAAAATGTGATATTTAAATTTTTTTTTTATTGGATATGTTTTATAGAAAAAAGGTCAAAAGTTTTGGTTTTCCTTCTAAATTGTCGGCCTTTTTTTTTTTAGCGCAAAGAATAACAAACACAGAGGTGATCAAATACCACCAAAAGAAATCTCTATTTGCGGGGAAAAAATGACATAAATTTCATATGGGTGCAGCGTTGTGTGACCGTTGCATACGCTAAGCAGGTCCGCCCCGTGTGAAAGGACCCTAAAGGTAAATAGGCTGTGCACTGCAAGTGCAGTTGCTTTATATTCAAGGGGAAGCTCTAAAATGATGCAAAGCTCTGCTGATTTCTTTCATCCAATCATGTGCAAGCAAAAATGCCGTTTTTTTTTTTTTTTTTTCGTGCATGTTCCCCTCAGATCTAGAGCAACTGCACTTTCAGAGTACTTAGAGTGCACAGCCTATTTGCCTTTAGTAAATCAACCCCAGCTTGTTGAAAAAAAAATGGGCCTTGGGTGTTGGCGTCTCTGCACTGTGACCCCTTACAGTTACTCTTGATGAGCGCAGGAATTGGCACTGCTGTAAAAAACTGCAATGATATGCACCTGTCACACTGGGGATGAAAAATCTGGCCTTGGGTGTTGGTGCCTGAACACTGTAACCCCTCACAGTTACAAATGCCGGGTGCAGGGAAGGGCCCTGCTGTTAAAAATTGTAACAAAATTTAAATTACATGCACCTGTCAAACAGATGCAGCCAAATTGGGTCTTGGGTGCTGGAGGTGCCCTAAACCAAAAACATTGTTGGAAGCTAGCATAATCAGGAAAAGGATAGGCAGTCTTCAAGGGATCCCAGATGCCTAACAAATGTAAACAATTACATCAGCATCAGGGCCCTTCCGCTGCCTTTGACACAGTTAACCACCCGCTCCTCCTCAGTAAACTCCACTCCATCAACCTTCGTGACTCTGCTCTCTCCTGGTTCTCCTCTTACCTTTCTCAGCGCACTTTCAGTGTCACATACAACTCCTCCTTCTCCACTCCTCTTCCTCTTTCTGTTGGGGTACCCCAAGGTTCTGTTCTTGGCCCCTCCTTTTCTCTCTCTACACCTCCTCCCTGGGCCAACTGATGATAACTTCCCATGGCTTCCTATACCACCTCTATGCTGGTGACACCCAGATCTATCTCTCCACTCCCCAGCTCACCCCCTCAATCTCTGCACGTAATATTTCCTCCCCCGATCCCCCACTCATGTCTTTACCATCAAGATCAACAGCACAACCATTGGTCCTTCCCCTCATGTCAGGGTGCTAGGCGTAATCCTAAACTCTGACCTCTCCTTTGGGCCCCACATCCACTCACTGGCTAAATCCTTCCGCCTCAACCTCCGGAACATTTCCAAAATCTGCCCCTTCCTGACCAATGACACCAGAAAAACATATCCACACCTTGGTTATATTCCGTCTTTACACAGGCTATCCCATCTTCAGTCTATTAGGAATGTTGCTGCTAGAATTATACACCGTAATAACTGATCAGTGACTGCTGCCCCTTTCTGCCAATCCCTTCATTGGCTTCCACTAACTCAACATATAAAATTCAAAATACTAACCACAACATACACAGCCATCCACAATACTTCCCCTAGCTACATCTGCAACCTCATCTGTAGATATCTTCTAAATCAACCGCTCTGTTCCTCCCAAGACATCTTCCTCTTTTGCTCCCTCGTAACCTCCTCCCACGCTTGCCTCCAGGACTTCTCCAAAGTCTCTCCCATCCTCTGTAACTCCTTACCTCAGTATACCCTGTCTGCCTTTAGGCGATCTTTAAAAACTCACTTATTCAGGGAAGCCTACCTCGCCTCCACTTAAGAACTGTACTTGAATCACCTCCATCAGATCATCCTACTGCAACTATCACCTCTTGTACCACCTCCCCTTTCCTTTAGATTGTAAGCTTCATGAGCAGGGCCCTCACATTCCTTCTGTACTGAAATGTATGTTAACTGGGGTAGTGAAATTTGTCTGCTGAAATCAACAGGTGGTGTACTGCTATTAGATTGGGTGCCAGGACTTGTGGCACCCATTGCTATACCATCACCCCTCTCAATGGAGACTGTTGAGATGACTTGAGGTATAGTAGGGATAGAGATACCAGATGAGGAGCAAGAAGTCTGCACTTTTTTAAGATGTGGGTCTTTCAGGTGCTGTTGCCAATGGGCTGCATGACAGGTCGTCATATGTCTTGTCAAGCATGTGGTGCCCAAGCAGCTGGTGTTTCGGCCACCCTTGATCTGCTTCAGACAAAGACTGCAACAGCAATGCTGAGGTCTGCTGCACATGTGTTGAAAAAGCCCACACCAGAGAACTTGTGGAAGTCACCCGGGAGTCACAAGCACCCTGCACCTGTGGAAGCTCTGTCGTATGATGCAATAGGGTGGCTGCCCTTACGCCTAGAGAACATCCTGCCTTGTTGGAGTTGTGCCTCCTCCTCACTTTCCTCCTCTGTTCTCTTGAGCACCCAAGTACAGTCAGTGACCTCATCATCCCCTTCCGCCTCATCAATGGAGCCAACTTGGCAGTGTGCTGCGGCTGGGGGAACAGGACTGCCAATTTCTTGTTCGTCATTGGCATCCCCTCTCTCTAAGCTCATGTCGCTCCCTTCCTCATCCTGGGGACCAACATTGGAGCATTCAAATTGCTCCGCATCCTCCAGCAGCATGTGACTGATACTATGATCAAATCATTCTGGTGACTTCTCCATGCATGATGGTGGGGCTACGGAAGGAGCAGCTGTGGTGAACAAGGACCCTGTGGAACAGGCCGCTTAGGCAGCTGCGGTGGAAGGAGAACTAGTATGATCCTGGGTGACAGAGGATGAGGATGGCTGAGTTATCCCCTCCACCACCTCTTCTGCAGGTTGTGGCTCAATAACATGGCCAGCACCAGAGAAAAAGGACAAGCGTGCCCTGAAGAGGGGATACATCTTTATTTCCATGTGGGACCACCACTTTTTTTGGTGGACACGGAGGTGCTTGCCCTCTATTTAACTGGTTTATGAGTGTTTGTCTCTGCTTACTGGCCTTTTGAAAAATAAGGGGTACAGCAATTTTGAACTTTTAATTTTAGTACTGTTGCAAAAAAAACAACAAAAAAAATTAAAATTTTAAATGTTTAAGGTGCTAAAACCCCCCCACTTTGTGCTTGGAAGACACCTTTGACCTAAGGAGGAACAGCAATTATTGGAAAAAAACTTGTTTGGTTTATTAAAAAAATAGGGGGTACAGCAAAAAAAAAAAAAAAAGCAAATTTTACTGCTGCAAAAAAAACACCTGCAAAAGAAAAGGGGACAGCAAATTATGCCCAAAAACATTTCTGCTGCAAAAAAAAAAAATAAATGTAAAAAAAATATAACAAAGCAAAAACCCCCCCTGGTGATGCAGAAAAAAGGGAACACCTTTGACCTTGAAAAGGAGGAACAGCAATTAAGGGGGAAAAAAAATTATACTGCTGCTGAGGCAAAAAAAAAAAAAATTCAGAAAAAAAAAAAGGAAACACACTGCTTAACCAGAAGGGAGAACACAATGCTGACACAGAAGGAAGACTAATGACACAGCAATGAAGAAAAGGGGACAGCAATTATGTCCAAAACATTTGCTGCAAAAAAAAAACAGCGGTAAATTAATGCTGTAAAAAAAAACTTCACAAAGCCCCACCCCCCTCCTAAAAAAAAAAAACTCCAGAAACAAACTACACAAGGCTGCTGTGTAAGCAGCAATATATAGTGTGGGGCGTGGACTTGACCATGACTTTGGCCAATCATGGCACTCACAGTGCATTGTGCTGTGTTTGGCAGAACCATTGCACCTGACCTGTGGTCAAGTGCATTGCTTTGGCCAATCATGGCTCTCACAATGCACAGTGAGAGTGCAGTGCATCATGGGGCGCTCACAGATGAACAGCCCACCGAATGCACTTACCGTTGAGAACACAAAACAGCCAATGTTTGAGTCGTATGTTCGACTCAAACATTGAGCCCAATACTAGTAAACATATAGTCCCATGCCGCCCTATCAAAGGCCTTCTCCTTCGCATGTGTGGACAGGAGAAGGCCTTCAACTATATCTAGACTCATCTGATGAACCAAGTTTTCTGCTTTAATCACTTTGTCCCTCACTTCTTACCCTGGCATAAACCCAACCTGTTCAGGTCCAATTATCTTAGGGAAAAATGCCTGAGCAAAAAATTTTTGCCAGTAGCTTCAGATTAAGATTTAAAAGTGAACTGGCTTGTAGTTTTCACAATCTGTCATATCTTTATTGGGTTTTGGTAATAACGTATTATGAGCTAAAGAGAGAGATAGGAACATCATGTGGTTTGCTGAGTGGGTTAAAGACCTGCACAAGAGGAGTTTTTAATAGTTGTGCAAAAGTTTTGTAATATTGTGCAGTAAACATTCACCTCTAAATGTGCATTTATGTGCTTCCCAAATGGTCAAAGGGAAGTCCTCTGTAGAATTAAGGGAACATACATTTCAAATCTCACCTATTATGTGCTGCTGGATTTCAGGGTCTTTCAGCAAACAGCAATTTTAACACCAGTTAAAAACTTTTTGTGTTGAGTAGTTGGGGAGGCTAAACGCATGGAAACAGGGACATGATTTGATATAGATTGGGTTCCAATACTAGCACCTTGTATGTCTGACAAGTCTTGCTGTGTCATAAAGACATAATAAATGCGAGAATATTTATTAGGTGGGTCTGGGTAGCAAGTAAAATCTTTGTCTTCTGGATGTGCGGTTCTCCATATGACAACCAATGTCAGGGAGCACAGGAGACCTTTAAGTTTCTTAAGCACTCTAAACCTTGCACATGAAGTCCCTGTGGAAGTGTCCAAAAGTGGATCCAGGGGCACATTAAAATCTCCCCCTAAGATAATACATCCAGAGGAAAACCAATATTTTTTACAAAATGAGACATGTCAATTGTTCGAGAAATATACGTTGGCTACCGTAACCAGGCGGCCTGCCAAAGTACCTTTTGAGAAATAAATATCTACTGTCAGGGTCGGTCAATTGTTAAGCGAGAACAAATGGTGTCTCTTTACCCACCAGAATGGACACCCTTAGATTTAGAGGTTGGGTTGGTAGCATGGAAAGCCTAACAAAATTTTTGTTCATCAGATTAGGTATACGTTGTGTGAGAAAGTGGGTTTCTTGCAGGAAAACCAGCTGAGGTCCAGCTTTTTTAAGTTCACGTAGTAAAGCAACTCTCTTTTCAGGGATATTTATTTCCCTGCAATTAAAGGATATTATTTTGGGGTTTTTCCCACAGGCAAAGAAGTCATGGTCGTAGATTAAAAGCACATGCTATAATAGTACAATTACATTTTTACTCAATATGTGAACTGCAAAGTGACTATTCATTGGTTGAGTATGATAGACCTGGACCCTACACTGATTGCTTCCAAGAAGTCCAAATTTAGATGAGTAAAAAATACAGAGAAATAAAACAAATATTAAAAGAACCAAGTATGAAAACCAGATAGTCCCTATTGATATAGGGTTTAATAGTGAAGATCGTGAACAACGCCTTTTTAATATCTCGGTTTTAAGGACAATAACAAATTGTAGTTATATTGTAACCATTAAAAGGCTCTTAATACCAGTAAAAAAACTACTAGTTGTGAGGTGCATGGGAGGAACTGTAGGTTTCAGCCCCCAGAAATCAAAGTAGTAACTAATCAAATGAATATGAAATTGAAGCCCAGAGCCTTCTCTTTGTAATGGCTATTTTGGGCCTATAAAAATTTTTACCTTCATGAACATTATTGTGAACTTCTGATAGGGGTCTAAGTCTCAGTTCCTGCAACTTATTTTTAATCACCTCAACATCCCCCCTTTTGAAGCTTTCCTATAGGGGTTTATGGAAGTATGGCCACTGAAGGGAACTGTATGTCCTTTTGGTCTGTCATTTTGTTTCCCCCCTCCATTTTATTTATTGTACTCCATTTTGATTAATTGTTTTTATATTATACCCAGAATGAGTTAATGAAAATATTCTGTGTACGTATTATAGAACTGTACTCACACATTCTTTTGTTTCTTATCTTAGTTTAGCCTTGGCAGAGGCAGGGAAAGTATCTAGTTATGTTTTGGTATGAATAAATGGTTAACCACTTCTGCTCCATGGCAAAATAACTGTTGGTTTTTTGTAAATGTTTAAAGGTCTGGGTGTTTTGAAACTGTCACAGATGTCACATACACAGTTTTGTAGCTTACTCTGTAAAATTTCACTCTGTGCTTCTCTGTTACGTCTTATCATTTATAAGGAGGAGTGTCAGGAATAAAGATTAGATTTGCTTTCTGGAAGACTTGGTGTGCGTGTGAATTTCTTCCTTGCAGAGAGCAGTCTCTTGGATCCAATGGGGGCCGAAACCTACCAGTGGTCATTAAAGGGAAATCCCTTTCAGCCACCTGGCTGAATAAGCCCTGGAGTCGTCATTTTTAACACCTCCTAGGAAGTATTATCATAGATCCTACTGTGGGAACTGGCTTCAAAGGAGGTATGCTTCCCTGGACTTTGGCCTATCATAAATTCCATCTGATGAGCTACACTTGGCTAATATCTTTCACAAATTACAGAACCCCCCTTTGAACAGAAATGGCAAAATACTGGAACATATGGAAGGGTGTGACTACCTGGAATGGAGGGTGAGGGGGTATAAAAGTAAGCCATTGCTCAATTTCTGCCCCTTTTCTCTTTGGAAGTCCAGTCATCAGGATGTCTGCGTAATGTATTATTCTATGGTTCTTTTCTATAACTTTCTTTCCTGTAGTCATCTCTTTGCATTGGGAATATTCTGTATTTGCATTTTTTAATATTAATACTTTTAAAATTATACCGGCTACATTATATTTTGTTATATTTGATTAATAGCAAGCTTCTTTTCTGTGTAAATAAATTACATCTTTTTGCACAGTTGTTATTTCATATTAACTTTATTGGTATTAGCTGCATCAGGATTGGCTAGATTCATGTATAGACAAAAAGGTTGTAATCACTTACCGTGTTTCCCCGAAAGTAAGACCTAGCATTACTTTATGACATACCGCTAATATAAGCCCTCCCCCAGAAAAAGGCAGGAAGACCTACCTCTAATTTTTGCATGTGTCCTGAGAGCTGCCGTATTTAGCCTAGAAACATGGTTCCAAAGCCTAGAAACCTGGTTACAAGGTAAGGCCCTTTTACAAGTAGCTACAAGAGTAAATGCTGTCTTTTGTCCAGCATAACATTGGATTAATATTTTTACCCTCAGACAACATGAGTGCAAAAAGAAAGAGCTACTCTGTCGAGTACAAAAAGGGATCGCGGAAAACTCCCAGGGAAAGAATCTTACAGCTTTTTGTGAGGAGCATAAGCTGGATCTCCGCATGATACATAAATGGCGTGCAGAGTATGACAACCTCAGTCACAAGATGGATGAGGGATATGCTAAGAAGCGCAAGTGTGGATCAGGTCGGCAACCATTATTTATTGAGCTGGAAGACGTCATCTCTGAATGGATTGCTGACAGGAGAGCAAAGGTTTTGGCTGTTCGTAGGGCTGATATTCAAGCATTGGAATGGCACCTCACATATCGGTAGAATTAGGCTCAGACAATTTTAAAGCATCACAAAACTGGCTGGATGGCTTCCTTCGGCGATATGATCTGTCTCTAAGACGATTAACAACACTGTTTAATCTGGAAGACACTGAAATTATTAAACGTGCATTAGCATTTAAGTCTTTTGTTGACAACATAGACCACTAAATACCAACTCTCCAACATGATTACTATGGATGAAACTGCGCTCTCAGCACATATGTTTTTTGCTACATGAACACAAATGTGCGGCCGCTCGGCGTCTAGGCCCAGACGCCGGGAGGCCACACATTTGTGTGCGACCGGCGCAAAGGGGTTAAAGAGAGGAGAATAGATCAGATAATGATTCCTGCAGGAATGACAGCCTGTCTCCAGACACTTGACATTGCAATAAACAAGCCATTCAAGGACCATTTGTGAATAGAAGTCAATGATTACATTGAAAACAGAATGGATAAAATCAGAGGGGGAACTTTGTGTGAAGCCTAAGCTGCAGGAGGTGGTGACTTGTGTGAAGAATTCATGGGATAAAATCACTGAAAGCTGTTTGCCAATGCACTACGAGCAGGCTACCTGGACAAGAAGGGGTTTATTTACTAAAGCTGGAGAGTCCAAAATCAGACTCCCTTCTGCATAGAAACCAATCAGCTTCCAGGTTTCATTGCCAAAAACATTAATCTTCATTGAACAAGCTGAGGTTAGAAGCTGATTGGTTTCTATGCAGAGCAGGGAGTCTGATTTTTGGACTCTCCAGCTTTAGTAAATAAACCCCAAAGTGTTCATTTAAGGAGAGCAGTATTGCTGCAGGTGAGAGATTGGGGTCATTAATTCTAAAGGAATTAGAGTCAAAAGAAATCAAGGAAGAAATTGCAGGTTCAGATATGGAGAGTTATGATGATATTCTAGAAGAAGATAACATGATTGTGTTTGAATAAAATAGAAGCAGAACATAACATACGGTTGTTTGTATATGGTACATGTTGACTTGAACAGGTGTTAACGTACCAGTAATTTGTACTGTATACTTGTACTTGTTGAACTGGAATAAATGTACCATTTTTTTTTGGATGTCAATAAAAATAAGACCTACTCTAAAATAAGCCCTAGTGCATTTTTTTTTACCTAAAATTAATATAAGACACTGTCTTATTTTCGGGGAAATACGGTATTACATTTATAATCTTAGATAGAACCAGGGGAATAACTGAGGTAGCAAAACCGCCAAAACACTTTGTAATGGCATAACTGAAAATCTATTAAATCTCCCATGTGGTGGCATGGGGGAGGGCAAGCGAAAACTTAAGGAAAGTGAGAACTGTGTATTGTCACAGTGTTTAGCAATTTTATATAACTTAGGAAGTAACATAAAATATGCAACCCTTGGAATGGTAGGTATAAACATTAATTAAAAAAAAAGAAAGAAAGAGAAACAGAATATGCAAACTTTAGAATGATTGATAGATATTAAACCATGAGATTCTATAATGGGCATATAGATGGCGAGCTATACTACACACTGGAATGTAAAGGGGCAGGATTTCAGTAAAGATTGCTTGCCCAGATAGTATTAGTCTAAGGAGGTTATCTTCCACATTCAAGGTGGGTCACCTCGGTAGGCCAGTGGTGATAACCATATGCATAGAGTCAAGGTAAATAGTAGCGCAACATCATTTTCATCTCTAGTCCCACGTGGCGGGAAAGTCCAAAGTCTTAGATGGTCAAAAATAAAGCAAAGAGTTCGAAGCAGATTATGTGAAACCTGAAACGTGATCGGCAGCCAGAGATTATGTCATGATTGGTTCATAGGTGACATTTGAAGAGAAACTTCCAGCGGTACATAAGCCCCTTCTCTTTTATTGCTTCCAATAGGGGGCGCAAAGTCCTTCTATTTTTGAGAGTGATAGGGGACAGATCCTGGAATAGAATAATGTTGCCATTAACCCCTCGCCTACCGGGATCTTATACCCCCTTCCTGCCCAGACCAATTTTCAGCTTTCAGTGTTGTCACACTTTGAATGACAATATTGTACCCATATGACATTTTTATTATTTTTTCACACAAATAGAGCTTTCTTTTGGTGATATTTACTCGCCGCTGGGTGGTTTTTGTTTCGCACTATAAACAAAATAAGAGCAAAAAAAAGTTTTCTTTGTATCTATTGTAAAATTTTGCAAACAGGTAATTTTTCTCCTTCACTGGTGTGCGTTGATGAGGCTGCACTGATAGGCAACACTGATGGGCACTGATAAGGTCAGCACTGATGGGTACTGATGAGGTGGCATGGACAGGTACTGATGAGGCATGGACAGGCAGCACTGATATTTAGCAATGATGCGCACTGATAGGCAGCACTGATGGGCCCTGATAGGCAACACTGATGGACAGCACTGATAGGCAGCACTGACTGGTGGCACTGCTGGGCACGGCACGGTTTGTGGACAATGCTGGGCACTGCTGGGTTGCACTGCTGGGCAGCACTGATGGGTGGCACTGATGGGGGCACTGCTGGGCACAGGGGGTGAAACTTTTGGGCACTGGTGGGCAGCACTGCTGGGAACTCATGGGCACAGGTGGGTGGCACTGTTGGGAACTGATTGGTGGTACTGCTGGGCACTGGTGGGTGGAACTGGTGGGTGGCACTGCTGGGCACTGATCATCAGGACACAGTGATCATGGAAATCACCACATGTGCGCCGCTAGCCACAGGATGTCATATGACACCCTCCCAGAACTGGACAACCGCACTGTAGCCATCGATCGGCTATAACGTGGTAGTAAAGTGGTTAAAGACAACTTGATCTGGCTTTTGCCAGGATGTCCTCTTTGAAAGAGAAACTTTACAGACAACCTGGCCTTTGGGTCTCAGGGCTATGCCGGTTCTAACAAACTCAATCGAGGAATCCTCAGGCCTCTCTAATAAAGTATTGAAAACTTTCTGTAGGACGGACGTGTTTGATTTGCTCTGAGGATATTGCTTCAGGGATGCTCCTCACCCAAATATTATTGCCTCTGCCATGATTGTCTAAGTCCTCTATGTTCTGTTTATTATAATGAGATGCAGAGCATGTGTGTCAGCCATTTGTTCAAGCCACAAGATGGTTTTATCCCTTTGCTTTCCAGCACACGTTACTGAGGTCAGCTTCTCAGTGAGAACAAATAAATCTGTCCTCAGATCTGTCATAGCCGTAGACAAAGTGTTTTTAATGACTGCATATGTAAGGGGAGGAAGGAGCAAGCCTTACCAGATCCTCCATAGCTGATAACAATTCCCCACTGTAGTCTGCGTCCGGGCGGGACTGCGCCTTCCTGTCTGCTAGCATGCTTGATCGTGAAGAACTTTGGAATATGGAGGAGATATTTCGGGCTGACGTTGCAGCAGAGGAGCAATGCTGGTGGGTCTGTGAGGAATGTCTGAGCATTTTGCCCATTTCATCTCCACCGGGAGATGGCTGAGCCATAGAAAGACTGCTGGGTTCACGGAGCTCAGCTAGTGTGAAACCCTCGGCCTTGCCCCTCCAGGCCACACCCCACATACGTGGTCATCCGACTTGTCCATATGTTCACAAATGTATGCACACTGTATGTGAATACGTTTTTTGTTGAGCTTTATTTTTTTATTTTTTTTCCAATCACCATGTAAGGATTCAGAACAACAGAAAAAAAAAGCAAAGAAATTCTATAAAACTTGAGCCAATCAGATTCCCCTCACATCAGTGTCCCCATAAGAATCCCTTACATCAGAGTCCCCCTTATATTTGCGTCTCCTTTACACAGAGTCTCCTTTACATCAGAGTCCCTATAAGAGCCCCTCTTACATCAGGGTCCCTATTAGAGCCCCCTTTACATGAGAGTCCCCATCACAGTCACCTTTAACAACAGAGCCCCCTTACATCAAAGTCCCCATCAGAATCCCCTTACAGCAGACTCCTCCCTTACATCAAGGTGCCCTTCACAGTCTCTCTTACATCACAGACCCCACCAGTATCCCTCTTTATATCAGGATCCCCATCAGATTTCCCCCCTATACTTGGATCCCCACCAGAGTCCCTCTTTACATCAGAGTCCCCCTCACATCAGGGTCCCCAGCACTATACCCCCCTACATTGGAGTACCTCTTACATGGAGTACCCCCTTACATCAGAGTCCCCATCAGAGTTTATCTTACATCAGAGTCCCCATAAGAGCCCTTCTTTATATCGGTGTCTCCATCAAACACCCCCCCCCCCAACCAGAGTCCCCTTTTATATCAAAGTTCCCCTTACATCAGAGTCCATGTTTACCTTACACACTTACAATGTAACAAGCAGTTGGGAAAGCCTGGGAGCATGGCTGCAGCATCAGGGGGAGCAGGACTGGATAGAGGAAGTGCCATCTTCCTGTGAATTCCGAAGCAAGCATGTGATTGGTTGTTATGACGCCTATGCTCCTATCAACCTACAACACAACTATGACGGTGCAGCCAGGGGAACTGCACTGGAGACTAGAAGAAAGGGGACTGTGGATGCTTCAGAGACTCTAGGTTCACCTGAAGACTAACTACAGGTTGGATAAAATATTGCAGCAGTCCAGATTTGGCCCACCATCTGTAGTCTGGCAACTCTTGCTCTGGATAAACAGCTAAATACAAGCCTGTGTATACTAAAGCGGAACTCCAGGCAAACAGCTAAAGGCACAAATGAAATACACACATGGGAGCTGTTCTACCTCCCAAAGGATTTCTATTCCTGTCTATCCATTCCTCAGATTTTCACCATAAAATACAGTTGTGCCTGGTAAGGGTTGGGACCTGATTTTTTCTGCTGCAGTTTCACTTTCACTAACAGACCTCCACCCAAGTCAATGATAGAAGAAGCAGCACATTGTTGAGCCTATCTCAGATTACTCTCCTCCAATCAGCAATCTCTTTTGCAGAGCAAGAAACCTTTTTGGCTCCTTGTGCTCCTTCTCCCTCCCCTCCCCTCCCTGGGCACTGATGTATAGTAGACAGCAAGAAACTAATACCAGTTTGGACTGAGGAACTCACACTGCTTGCATAGAGAAGTAATAATGATGTATTAATGATTAAAGAGCTGCATTCATGTGTGTCTTTTATATCTGCCTAGATTTCAGTTTTATTAAATTTTAAATTTATTGTTTTGTACTGTAGATTGTGAGTGTTGCAAATGTGTGCAACACACAGTGAAGGATGCAGACTCCATTTTGTTAAGAGTATCCATTTTCTCCCCTCACTCCCTCCCCCTCCCTCTCTGAGAGGAGACATTTGGCCAGCGTGTGTGTCTGTGCTGGTTGTAGGTCACTGGCAGGCCAAGGCATCTCTGAGCTAGATGACTAGCTGTCTCAGAAAGCTGTACCATCTCACACCTCGGAAGAGATAAGGCAAGCTTTCTCCGGAGTTGACAGAGATTCCAACCTCATAAAACTTAACTCAGCGTAGGTGACAGAATCAGATAACCTTGGTTAAAACCATTTTTCCCCTATGTCTCATATCTTGGAATATGAGAGACTTACATAAACACCGTACATATCTTCAGATGGACGATGAGCAGGCGAACAGTTTGATGGGTCACTCACCTTGTCTCGGACACACAGGAAAGCAGAAAAATAGAACTCATGAACCGTTTCGTGTACACTTTCATAATTCAGATCTAATCAATCCTCAGACTTGTCTGCATAATAATCTACCCGCAGGTGGAATGTCACTTGTGCAGATGAAAATTTATGAGCCCAAATATGAACTACACAAGGTTTTGGGCTCTAGTTGAGGTCAACACCCAGACCTCCACGCCCTAAACAGGTAATGGTTCTTGATGTCAGAGACACTCCCTGCTGGGGACTACAAAATAGGCAGTCAGACCTAAGAGTGTAAGTTGAAGACATCTCCCATTTTAACATCAATACAACCTGGGAAGACCCCTGCCTTTTGCTCTGAAACTTCTGCTAACCCAGGACTTTGGCAAGTACCTTAACCCTTTCACCTCTCTCTAATATCTCTTTGCTGTGCTGTTGTTCTCTGTATATATATATATATATATATATATATCTCTTAGTTACATCTTTTTCCTGTAAATATTTTTATTGCACCCATTTGACCTTTCAGTAATAAATCTTTCTTTCTGAAAGTGTTGAATTGTTTCTATGGCGCTTTATTGCAATTTATGAATCTCTGCCTCTAAAGAGAACGCTACTGTGTTTGTTTAAACCTCTGTAGAACCGGCCTGCAGGACCGTTATATACAGACAATTATCTCAATTATAGTGTTATAGCTGATAACGCCGAGTTTCCTCTTTCTTTGTACAAAAAAGAGGTGGTGGCAGTGTGAAGGGTTAATTGCGTAATTAACCTGACCCAGTAAACAATCGCCCAGGCTGCCGGTACATCGATTGTGGTCCGTTAACTGGAAAATCGTTGTGCAGGGTGCAGCTGGGTGTGGCATTGTTACGCACGTGACAGGGCGGTTTTAGACTGGCTAGTCCTTTGGTCACGAGTTTGGTGAGAAGGGCTGGGGTCTGACACTGCGTTCGTGACAGTGAGGGTACCTGATTTGTTTGATTCCTACTTTGCGTGCTGCAGAACCCTTTCCCTGTATATAGGCTTCTGAACAGGTCAGTTCAATGGGCACTTGTATGTTTTTTACTTGTCTCATCCATTCTTGAGGGTCTGAGCTCAGAACTGTGTGCTTCAATTGTTCTAGACAAGCAATGGCAGCATAGATGTCCACAACCTGGAAAAAGAACAAAATTATGAGATAATGGAATTTGCTACATCAGCTAAAAATATTTAAAGCCCAAAATAAGCCTTGTGCTTCACTTTTCAGGCTGAATAACAAAGTAAAGAATATGGCCTGTTAAAAAAATGATTGGTGGGTGCGGGTGAGAACTGCAAAAGCCAACATACACAGCAGTAGTGTAGAATTGGGAAGATGGGTTGGGGCCACAGGGGAAGTTGGCCTGGGTGAAAAAAATTCTTAGGGGTGCAACATTTCAAAAGAAAAAAGTAACAAAGTGGTCATAATGAAAAAAAAGTGCACCTTCTCCCTCACACAAAATTCACCACTATTCCAACATTCTACACATTTTTTTCAGCATGATGGGGCAAATAAACATTGCCACATAACCTTTGACACTATTTTTCTTGCTGATAACAGCCATACTGTCCTCATGTAATTCTTATTGATAAATTATATAATGCCTATTAATATCATGATTGCCTGTTTGAAAATATTGATAACGTAATGTTCCAACTACATAAAAAAATAATATAAAAATGATATGCCCACTAAATTGCAATGGGTGCCTACAGGTGAAACTCGAAAAATGAGAATATGGTGCAAAAGTTGATTTATTTCAGTGCAGCAACTTAAAAGGTGAAACTAATATATGAGACTCATTCCATGCAAAGCAAGATAGTTCAAGCCGTGATTTGTCATCATTGTGATGATTATGGCTTACAGCTCATGAAAGCCCCAAATCCACAATCTCAGAAAATGAGAATATTGTGAAAAGGTGGAATATTCTCGGCTCAAAGTGTCCCACTCTAATCAGCTCATTCAGCCATAACACCTGCAAAGGGTTCCTGAGCCTTTAAATGGTCTCTCAGTCTGGTTCAGTAGGAATCCAAATCATGGGAAAGACTGCTGACCTGACACCATCACTGACACCCTCCATAAGGAGGGAAAGCCTCAAAAGGTAATTGCAGGAGAAGTTGGATGTTCCCAAAGTGCTGTATCAAAGCACATTAATAGAAAGTTATGTGGAAGGGAAAAGTGTGGAAGAAAAAGGTGCACAAGCAGCAGGGATGACCGCAGCCTGGAGAGGATTGTCAGGAAAAGGCCATTCAAAAATGTTGGGGACTTTCACAAGGAATGGACTGAGGCTGGAGTCAGTGCATCAAGAGCCACAACACACTGACAGATCCTGGACATGGGCTTGAAATGTCGTATTCCTCTTGTCAAGCCTCTCCTGAACAACAAACAACGTCAGAAGCATCTTACCTGGGCTAAAGAAAAACAGACCTGGTCTGCTGCTCAGTGGTCCAAAGTCCTCTTTTCTTATGAGAGCAACTTTTGCATGTCATTTGGAAACCAAGGACCCCGAGTATGGAGGAAGAATGGAGAGGCCCAAGGACCCCGAGTATGGAGGAAGAATGGAGAGGCCCAAGGACCCCGAGTATGGAGGAAGAATGGAGAGGCCCAAGGACCCCGAGTATGGAGGAAGAATGGAGAGGCCCAAGGACCCCGAGTATGGAGGAAGAATGGAGAGGCCCAAGGACCCCGAGTATGGAGGAAGAATGGAGAGGCCCAAGGACCCCGAGTATGGAGGAAGAATGGAGAGGCCCAAGGACCCCGAGTATGGAGAAAAGAATGG
Organism: Staurois parvus; assembly: GCA_951230385.1. Taxonomy (NCBI): domain Eukaryota; kingdom Metazoa; phylum Chordata; class Amphibia; order Anura; family Ranidae; genus Staurois; species Staurois parvus. Next base: position 166,185 of record CATNWA010017425.1, on the reverse strand, counting down.
AGAGGCCCAAGGACCCCGAGTACGGAGGAAGAATGGAGAGGCCCAAGGACCCCGAGTAGTACGGAGGAAGAATGGAGAGGCCCAAGGACCCCGAGTACGGAGGAGGAGAATGGAGAGGCACAAGGACCCAAGTATGGAGGAAGAATGGAGAGGCACAAGGACCCAAGTATGGAGGAAAGAATGGAGAGGCCAAGGACAAGGACCCCGAGTATGGAGGAAGAATGGAGAGGCCCAAGGACCCCCGAGTATGGAGGAAGAATGGAGAGGCACAAGGACCCCCGAGTATGGAGGAAGAATGGAGAGGCACACACTGCAAGATGCTTGAAGTCCAGTGTGAAGTTTCCACAGTCTGTGTTGATTTGGGGAGCCATGTCATCTGCTGGTGTTGGCCCACTGTGCTTCATTAAGTCCAGGGTCAACACAGACGTCTACCAGGAGATTTTGGAGCACTTCATGCTTCCTTCCGCGGACCAGCTTTATGGGGATGCTGACTTCATTTTCCAGCGGGACTTGGCACCGCCCACACTACCAAAAGTACCAAAACCTGGTTCAATGACCGTGGGATTACTGTGCTTGATTGGCCAGCAAACTCGCCTGACCTGAACTCTATAGAGAATCTATGGGGCATTGCCAAGAGAAAGATGAGAGACTTGAGACCCAACAATGCAGAAGAGCTGAAGGCCGCTATTGAAGCATCCTGGTCATCCATAACACCTCAGCAGTGCCACAGGCTGATAGATTCCATGCCACGCCGCATTGAGGCAGTAATTGCTGCAAAAGGGGCCCAAACCAAGTACTGAGTACATATGCAGCTTCTATTTCAGCTGCTTCTACTTTTCAGAGGTCCGATATTGTTCTATGTACAATCCGTGTTTTATTGATTGCATGGAATATTCTCATTTTTCCCAGTTTCACCTGTAGATAGTACCATTCCTCCTCCCAGGGGCGGACTGACCATTTGGAAACTCGGGCACTGTCCGAGGGCCCAGGGTCAGTAGGGGGCCCCATGAGATACCCCTGGTACCTTTTTCATAGGCTTTTTTGAGTTTGGGCAAGGACACAGGGGCCCCATGTTCCCCTATTGCCTGGGGGCCCCATGAGTTGTCAGTCCGCCCCTGCCTCCTCCCATACTTGTCACATCTCTGTGAAGTGTATGACACCAATAGTTGTGCTGGGAGTGCTAATGGTCCACAGGTTAGGGGGTACAATACTTGCCTGGGTGCTGCCATCCCATGCTATGCCACCGTCACACAATGCTCCACTCAGCAGCAGCAGTCATGATCAGGCAGACCCTAAACATTCAGTCTGGTAGAGGACATGGCAAGAAAATTCTAACTGTTCAGAATATAGAAAGGTAAGACTCTGCAAAAAAATGTTTGCTGCAATTCTTGTAATGTATAAAGTTTGTCTAGGCTAGAGGCAGAAAAAGAAAAAAAAAAGAAAAAAAACAGGAACTTGAATTTAAGGTATGTTGGAAAGTTAAGGGGAGCTGTGAAAACACAAATAGGGATCTGCTGATGCTGAGTTACTGAGTACTGAAAAGATTCAGAGCTGCCAACTCGATTCTGGCTTCACCAATTGGTAAGTCACTGATGGGGAACAAGCACGTGCACATATATAGGCTGATATATACACTAGCTGCATAATGGTTTGGGGTCAGTGAATATCATATAAAACAAGGGTAATAATGCCAGCACCAGAGATCACAGCTTTAAATGGAAGATCGCAATGGCACCTTCCATATTCATGTATCTAAAGTTAAAACTATTTGGCTGTGGATGGAACAGGGAAAGGTTAGATCAGCTTTTTTGCCATCCATATCCCTGGGGGGGGGGGGGGGGGGGGGGGGGTGCATTTCCCTTTACTTCATTCCTGTGAGCTAACAGGATGTGAGCAAATCTCTCCAAAGAGAAAGGAGTCAGTTGTCACCGGAAAAAATGCCCCCATTCAATAAAAATGCCATGTTCTGCTGTGCAGTGTTAATAAATGGCCCCGATAGGTGGAACAGGAACAACCAGACTGACCCGCTCCTAGCCTATACCAGGAGCTTCATATGACAATGTCCTCACCATCTCACTCTTTGGTATTGCCTTTGGACCATCAGTCTTTTGAAGGAGGGGGACCAGCACAGAGGGATTGACCATCAAAATCCTGTTCAAGTTCTGCAGCCTGTGTTGAAATGCATTATATCCAATATGGACCCATGGAAGCAGTAGAGGTTCCTCAGCTTTTTTTGAGGATCTTAATTCTTCGATACAGGTAGACAGAGCAATCTCCATGATCTAGAACATGTAAGGAGGAGGTGTCACTTGATTATCACATAAATATGACACGTTATGGTTTACAATGTTTTTTGCCTCAGACCATACGTGTGTTTTTCAGTTACATCCACCATTAACCACTTTCAGACACTTTCACCCCCTTCCTGTCCAGGCAATTTTCAGCTTTCAGCGCTATCACACTTTGAATGACAATTGCACGGTCATGCAACACTGTACCCATATGAATTTTTTATTGAGGCAGATAAAGCTTTAATTTTGGTGGTATTTATTCACTGCTGGGATTTTTATTTTTTTTTGCTATGTAGATGAAAAAGTCCAAAAAAGTTTGAAAAAAAGTTTTCTATAAAATTTTGCAAATAAATAATATTTCATCATAAATCTTGGCCAAAATTTATTCCGTTATCTTTTTACTTACTACGTGTGATACGTGTCCTAGAATGCAGAGGTGTCCTTACTGCAGTCGGGTGCACAAGCCGCCCTGTGTCCCCGACACCAGCATGTTAAGCCCACCGCACATGCTCAGATAATGCGCACTTTGCGTTTCATAAACACGCAGCACAGTAAAAAAAATGCACCACGCTGCACTCTTAAAAAAAAAAAAAAAAAAAAGTTCTGGAGCTTCTTTATGTGTAAGGCAGTCCATGCAATTGAATGGGCTACCCTATGTGTGACGAGCGAAAATGCTCCAAAATACGAGCATGTGCGTTCCTGCTACACAAAAATGTGAACAGTGCCTGACAGCTGAGTGTCTTCATCCACTCCCTCTTATGTGCTTATATAAAGCTGGCCATACACTATGCAATCTGATTGTACAAACTCCTTTAGGTTTTATCAGAACTATGGAATAGGAGGGCCCACCTATCTATCCATTTACTCTGTATCCAATCAGGAAGGCCCTTGCACTACATCAGGGGTGTCCAATCCACAGGTAGACATTGGCGACTTCTGCGCACTGTACGCTTCAGCATGTGCTGACCCCGCCCTGTCATGTGACCTGGCCTACCATTGGTGGCTGAGTTGCTGTTGTTCCCAGTTGCTTCCACTTTGTTATAATCCCAATCATAGAAGAAGGTTCTGCCTTCTGGGCCGGGTTTATATCATCATAATTTTATGAGTGTATTGTCTGCCCACTATAAAAGATGGTCTTCTTTCAACCAGACTAACTATATGTAAGATCACACTCATCATCATACTATATGTAAGATCACACTCATCATCATCATCATACTATATGTAAGATCACACTCATCATACTATATGTAAGATCACACTCATCATCATACTATATGTAAGATCACATTCATCATCATACTATATGTAAGATCACACTCATCATACTATATGTAAGATCACACTCATCATACTATATGTAAGATCACACTCATCATACTATATGTAAGATCACACTCATCATACTATATGTAAGATCACACTCATCATACTATATGTAAGATCACACTCATCATACTATATGTAAGATCACACTCATCATACTATATGTAAGATCACACTCATCATACTATATGTAAGATCACACTCATCATACTATATGTAAGATCACATTCATCATACTATATGTAAGATCACACTCATCATACTATATGTAAGATCACACTCATCATACTATATGTAAAGATCACACTCATCCATCATACTATATGTAAGATCACACTCATCATACTATATGTAAGATCACATTCATCATACTATATGTAAGATCACACTCCATCATCATACTATATGTAAGATCACACTCATCATACTATATGTAAGATCACACTCATCATACTATATGTAAGATCACACTCTCATACTATATGTAAGATCACACTCATCATACTATATGTAAGATCACATTCATCATACTATATGTAAGATCACACTCATCATCATACTATATGTAAGATCACACTCATCATCATACTATATGTAAGATCACACTCATCATACTATATGTAAGATCACACTCATCATCATACTATATGTATAGATCACACTCATCATACTATATGTAATGTGGGAACTCGCTTCAAAGTGGTAGAGCTTTTAAACGCACACAGCAACTCACTTGCTTAAGGCCTTTTTTAGCCCACTTTTATTTAAATGAAAGTTCAAAACTGAAGTTTTCCCACACAGGGGTATCGATCATCCACAAAAACAACGGTTCAGCTCCCTGGCTTACACTCAGCTTGCTGTCTGTCTCCTGCAGACTTCTTCCCAAAAATATGGCACTTGCACACCGCTGGCCTCTAGCAGCCCCTTGCTGCTTTTTGGCTTCCCACCTCTCCTAGGTGAAGCCCACCTGACTTCCAGGCAGTGACCTCCTGTCTTCCAAGTGGAGCCCCTCCTGACTCCTATCTGCCAAGGTGGAGCCCAGAACTCTGGTCCTGACTCCATCTAAAGGCCTGCACACACCTGTGGCAATCAGTCTCCTGGCCATTCCCAAAACCTTTGGTCCCAGGATTGGAGATTTCATCCCTCCCAGATCTCTTTGAAATCGCCAGGCTCCAGATCCCAAAACAGACCTCCTACAAACAAAGGAGGAAAGTGAAAAGCCACTTTCCTCCGTATCAAACCTTTACCCTGGAGCCCCTCAACCCTGCCTTGTTGAGAATCCTGGGTGACAGATCGCCACACTGTCACATATCCCCCCCCTTTGTTTTGATCCCGTAGGGGGGCAGAAACACACAGACTTACAGCTTTCTGGCAGCTCTGTGCCAGCTTTCACTTACAGGGGTCCAATCTGGTCTGACCATACCTTTTCCTAAAGGGGAACTCTACCCAATGACTCCTTTGGTGTCTCTCCCCAAGCCCCATTGTCACTCTGCTATGGGCTCTCACTCAGACCTTCCCTATTCTTTTTCCGGGGTGCATTTCCATAAACACTTTCTCTCCTGAGATATTAACGGGGTCCCCCTGGCCTTTCTATCGACCTTTCTGCCCCTTTGCTTCAGGTGCTCAGGTTTCCTAATACCTCTCTCAGTATTACCGTCCCAAGGCTGTAGGAGAACTATTTCTACTGTATTTGTACCCGGACCACCCCCCTGATTTCTTGTACCTCTAGCTATCAAACCTGCATGACTCATCACCACAGCATTCAGTTTACCATGAACAGTTATATTCCAGTCAATATTACACCTTTCAATATCTTTTCCAGCATTTGTTAGGACAGCGTCTGTAGAGGGCACACACACCCATAGGGCAGCCATCACCCGGTGCCACTTCACCTGGCGTCATGCACTCTGCAGGTGGCTGTCCCACCATTTTAACTTTTTCTACACCACCACTTGGATCTGTATCCAAATCCTGTACAGATGAGCTCTCTCTTCTGATCCATTTTGCCAGTTTCACATAACATTGGTTCCTGTATTCCAGATGTCTCATCAGACTTGCTACATAAACCTCTTTTTTGGCCCCAATGACCCTGATTTCTTGATGCACATCCGTTTTGAGCCCTGGTCAGGATCTCTGCTGTTCTCTGGTCCATGCTCGGCCCTTCCATCTCATGTGGTTTGTCCACTGGTGCAGTCAACACGCCCTTCACTGACAACTGACCAGCACCATCCTGGACCCATAGCAGCAGAAATGCTTCCCACCTGGCTGTTAGGGAGGTGAAACTTTTTTTGACTCATTTTTCCAATTGTCCAAAACATTTCTCATCTATCACATTTACAGGTAGTCCAGCAGCATACCCTGATACAACTTTAACACCATCAACAAATCCGAAACAAACAACTTTCTTGTTCCAGTTTGATATGTACAGCCAGCCATTCGGTGCTCCACCTAGTGGTACTCCGCAGTACCAGAACCATCTGACTGGAGGAGACAGCCCAGTATACATTGGTTGTACATTCCAAAGTCCAAGCATCTCCTTAATTAATACTTTGGTTACAACCCCAACCACTTGACTCTAAACCCTAAGACCATCCTGACCATATTTAGGGCACTGGGAACGCTGAGAGACTCACCTGCTGAGACTTGAGAAGTTTGAAATTTTTAAAAGGGACCTCCTCCAAGCTGGAGATAACCACAGCCTGATGCTCCACCGGAGCACTGCCATGTGCTGGGCTCACTCTCAATGTCTCATGACTCAGCATCCACAAGCTGCCCCTGATCATTCCCAGTGATAACATCATTTTGACACTCCATGCCAACATCACTTTTGTGGGTCACTGACAAAGTCTCTGCTGTATACACGCCCCTTATCTATAGGCCGTTCTATAGACCCTCCTGCTGGCACAGCAGACACAGTGTCCCACCTTATTTTTTTTGCATAATAAAAACCTCATCTAGCAATGAGATTAGCCTTTTACCCCAACTATCCCAATCCATTGTATAAGTGCTCAGTTCACACACCAGTGCTCCTCAGCACCGATCCATTCTGCCCAAGGAGACACATAAGAATAGACGGGCTTAGTTGCAGATCCATTGCACAAATCACTCTGGATCACAATCAGACTTGGGTAACACCTGGTTTCCCACTGCAGGTTGCAATATACCTCACATCCACCACTTTGCTCTGGTGGTGCTTCCTGAATTACACACACATTTGCATTTTTGCCAGGCTGCATTAACCCGCTGTTCACCTGACACTTTCAGTATTGTTAGACTGCACCAACCACACTCCTATGACAAGGTGCAGTTCCACTCTGCTCCACCAGAGTGACATCGCAGGTTGTCCAGGGCAACCTCCGGCTTCCAATACACGGAGATCCCTGGAGATGTCTAAGGAACACCTGTGCTGTCTTACCACCAGTTGCTTATGGGAAATGACCAAACCCATCTTTAATTACAGCTTTTTCACTGCAAGAGCTCAGGGTTTTTCCCACAACAGCAGTACATTTCCCATCATCAACAACATCATCAGCATTTGTAGCTCTTGTGGGCTGTTTAAAAAAAAATTCTATCCCACTACCAACCTGTACCAAAAAATTCTGGCACACATTAGTGACATCACTTGCTTTTGAGAAACCATGCACAGGTTTCACTTCAACCCCTATCTCCTTACTGTACAAAGGCTCTGCACAGGGAAATAAAAAAAAAATCACTCTCAAAAAGCACATTCAGTGGCCCAACTAACTGGGGTCACTCCTACGTCAGAATGGACAGTCACATAACCAGTCCTTCTCAACATGACAGTCCCAGCCATGGTTTTATCACACACCAGTCTTACCCACCACAGTAGTAGGTGTCGCCATCTTCATTTGAGTGCGTCGTTCTCATAAACGCATCCTCAACTGCACTTTCCTTGGCAACTTTTCCCTTGCCCCAAGGTGAAGTAACAGATGCCCCCATAGGCTCCATGGACTCTCTGGCACCCCCTGCAGGCCCAACAGGAAACTTTCTCTCCCTGTTGCCAGAGGGTGGTTGCCGACATTTTAAAACAAGAATCTGGGCTTGATGTTGTAGACATTTGCCCAGTATCAACGGGTATTTCCAGAGTCTGGGACAGGAAAAGATCCCTTTGCCCCCACTGACCACATTCCAGGCATGGTACATTTCCACTGGTATCTTTTTTGGGACACTGAGCCACATCTCCAATGCAGCTCCTCCTTCCAGGCCACTACTTTTTCTCCGGTTGCCATGGGAGATTGCACTCTCCAAGCAGAACTTTGCTGGCTCTTTCCAACACGCTGTATTGGGCTCCTCTTGATGCCACTTGCCATGATCCTTGTATGACATAGCCCCCCGTACACAGACAGCCCAACTGGCCTCCTCTGTGTTGCTATGGGCCTTCACTCTTGGTCCTGGCCTCTGGTCAGCCCCTCTCCTTGCACATAGCATAGGCTTCTCTCTGCTGGACCAACTCTCAAGCCGTGACACATTCACATTTTTTCACAACAGCTACTGGTTTAACTGCAGCAGCGTTGCCATGGGCAACAACACCCCTCTCCCAGGTATGGACATCCTGAAGCTCTCTCCTTGCACTGAAGGTTGGCTTGCTTTCCTCTTTAGGTTGGTTCCAATGCTGCCAGGTGCCACTTGCACCAGTCCACAGCAGACTCACCCACATTTAAATTTCTCGGCTTGGCTGGGGCATGCAGTATATAACCCCCTAGCCACAGGGCTCTCTCTCTTGCTTCAGCAAACATTGCCTCCTTTTTCTGTTTTGACCGCCCCATCTTTGCAGTCATGCACACAGCAGTGTGTTACGCAGTTCAGCAACACCATGGAAACACTGTCTCTTTAAGGCAAAGTCCTTTTTTCACCAGCATGTTCTCCTCACCTGCACACACACAATGCAGACTTATGCACCAAACAGTTCATATAACTGATGAACTTACTTCAATCTACGGGATCTCCAATTCTGCCCACTGCATCCGCCACCATATGTGGGAACCTCGCTTCAAAGTGGTAGAGCTTTGAAACGAAAAACAGCTACTCACTTGCTTAAGGCCTTTTTTAGCCCACTTTTATTTAAATGAAAGTTCAAAACAGAGGTTTCCCACACAGGGGTATCGATCATCCACAAAACAACGGTTCAGCCTCCTGGCTTACACTCAGCTTGCTGTCTGTCTCCTGCAGACTTCTTCCCAAAAATATGGCACTTGCACACCGATGGCCCTCTAGCAGCCCCTTGCTGCTTTTGGCTTCCACCTCTCCTAGGTGAAGCCCAGCTGACTTCCAGGCAGTGACCTCCTGTCTTCCAAGTGGAGCCCTCCTGACTCCTATCTGCCGGGGTGGAGCCCAGAACCATGGTCCTGACTCTATGAAGAGGCCTGCACACACCTGTGCAATCAGTCTCCTGGCCATTCCCAAAACACACTCATCATACTATATGTAAGATCACACTCATCATCATACTATATGTAAGATCACACTCACATCATCATACTATATGTAAGATCACACTCATCATCATACTATATGTAAGATCACATCATCATCATCATACTATATGTAAGATCACACTCATCATACTATATGTAAGATCACACTCATCATCACTATATGTAAGATCACACTCATCATACATACTATATGTAAGATCACACTCATACATATGTAAGATCACACTCATATGTAAGATCACACTCATCATACTACTATATGTAAGATCACACTCATATGTATACTATATGTAAGATCACACTCATCATCATCACACTCATCATCATACTATATGTAAGATCACACTCATCATACTATATGTAAGATCACACATCATCATACTATAATGTAAGATCACACTCATCATATCATCATACTATATGTAAGATCACACTATATGTAAGATCATCATACTATATGTAAGATCACACTCACATCATCACACTCATCATCATACTATATGTAAGATCACACTCACACACACTCATCATACATACTGTTATGTAAGATCACATCATCATACTATATGTAAGATCACACTCATCATACTATATGTAAGATCACATACTATATGTATCATACTATATGTAAGATCACACATCATACTCATCATACTATATGTAAGATCACACATACTCATCATACTATATGTAAGATCACACTCATCATACTATATGTAAGATCACACTCATCATACTATATGTAAGATCACACTCATCATACTATATGTAAGATCACACTCATCATACTATATGTAAGATCACACTCATCATACTATATGTAAGATCACACTCATCATACTATATGTAAGATCACACTCTCATCATACTATATGTAAGATCACACTCATCATCATACTATATGTAAGATCACACTCATCATCACTATATGTAAGATCACACATCATACTATATGTAAGATCACACTCATCATCATACTATATGTAAGATCACATTCATCATCATACTATATGTAAGATCACACTCATCATACTATATGTAAGATCACATTCATCATACTATATGTAAGATCACACTCACATCATACATCATATCATACTATATGTAAGATCACACTCACTATCAAGATCATACACTCATCATACTATATGTAAGATCACACTCATCATACTATATATGTAAGATCACACTCATCATATAAGATCTATATGTAAGATCACACTCATCATCATACTATATGTAAGATCACACTCATCATCATCATCATACATATATATACTATAAGATCACACTCATCATATGCTATATGTAAGATCACACTCATCATATATGTAAGATCTATATGTAAGATCACACTCATCATACTATATGTAAGATCACACTCATCATCATACTATATGTAAGATCACATTCATCATACATATGTAATGAAGATCACACTCATCATACTATATGTAAGATCACACTCATCATCATACTATATGTATAGTAAGATCAAAAAAATGAGAATATGGTGCAAAAGTTCATTGATTTCAGTGCAGCAACCTAAAAGGTGACACTAATATATGAGACTCATTCCATGCAAAGCAAGATAGTTCAAGCCGTGATTTGTCATCATTGTGATGATTATGGCTTACAGCTCATGAAAACCCCAAATCCACAATCTCAGAAAATGAGAATATTCCATGCAATCAATAAAACACGGATTGTACATAGAACAATATCGCACCTCTGAAAAGTAGAAGCTGCATATGTACTCAGTACTTGGTTGGGGCCCCTTTTGCAGCAATTACTGCCTCAATGCGGCGTGGCATGGAAGCTATCAGCCTGTGGCACTGCTGAGGTGTTATGGAAGACCAGGATGCTTCAATAGCGGCCTTCAGCTCTTCTGCATTGTTTGGTCTCATGTCTCTCATCTTTCTCTTGGCAATGCCCCATAGATTCTCTATGGGGTTCAGGTCAGGTGAGTTTGCTGGCCAATCAAGCACAGTAATCACACGGTCATTGAACCAGGTTTTGGTGCTTTTGGCAGTGTGGGCGGTGCCAAGTCCTGCTGGAAAATGAAGTCAGCATCCCCATAAAGCTCATCTGTGGAAGGAAGCATGAAGTGCTCCAAAATCTCCTGGTAGACGGCTGCGTTGGCCCTGGACTTAATGAAGCACAGTGGACCAACACCAGCAGATGACATGGCTCCCCAAATCAACACAGACTGTGGAAACATCACACTGGACTTCAAGCATCTTGCAGTGTGTGCCTCTCCATTCTTCCTCCATACTCGGGGTCCTTGGGCCTCTCCATTCTTCCTCCATACTCGGGGTCCTTGTGCCTCTCCATTCTCCCTCCATACTCTGGGTCCTTGTGCCTCTCCATTCTTCCTCCATACTCGGGGTCCTTGTGCCTCTCCATTCTTCCTCCATACTCGGGGTCCTTGGGCCTCTCCATTCTTCCTCCATACTCGGGGTCCTTGGGCCTCTCCATTCTTCCTCCATACTCGGGGTCCTTGGGCCTCTCCATTCTTCCTCCATACTCGGGGTCCTTGGGCCTCTCCATTCTTCCTCCATACTCGGGGTCCTTGGGCCTCTCCATTCTTCCTCCATACTCTGGGTCCTTGGGCCTCTCCATTCTTCCTCCATACTCGGGGTCCTTGGGCCTCTCTATTCTTCCTCCATACTCGGGGTCCTTGGGCCTCTCCATTCTTCCTCCATACTCGGGGGGTCCTTGGTTTCCAAATGAGATGTAAAAGTTGCTCTCATCAGAAAAGAAGACTTTGGACTGAGCACCAGACCAGGTGTGTTTTTTTCTTTAGCCCAGGTAAGACATTTCTGACGTTGTTTGTTGTTCAGGAGCGGCTTGACAAGAGGAATACGACATTTGAAGCCCATGTCCAGGATCCGTCTGTGTGTGGTGGCTCTTGATGCACTGACTCCATCCTCAGTCCACTCCTTGTGAAAGTCCCCAACACTTTTGAATGGCCTTTTCCTGACAATCCTCTCCAGGTTGAGGTCACCCCCTGCTGCTTGTGCACCTTTTTCTTCCACACTTTTCCCTTCCACATAACTTTCTATTAATGTGCTTTGATACAGCACTTTGGGAACATCCAACTTCTTTTGTAATGACCTTTTGAGGCTTTCCCTCCTTATGGAGGGTGTCAGTGATGGTGTCAGGTCAGCAGTCTTTCCCATGATTGTGATTCCTACTGAACCAGACTGAGAGACCATTTAAAGGCTCAGGAACCCTTTGCAGGTGTTATGGCTGAATGAGCTGATTAGAGTGGGACACTTTGAGCCGAGATATTCCACCTTTTCACAATATTCTCATTTTCTGAGATTGTGGATTTGGGGTTTTCATGAGCTGTAAGCCATAATCATCACAATGATGACAAATCACGGCTTGAACTATCTTGCTTTGCATGGAATGAGTCTCATATATTAGTTTCACCTTTTAAGTTGCTGCACTGAAATAAATCAACGAATGCACCAGATTCTAATTTTTCGAGTTTCACCTGCAGTGTGTGTGTCAGTGAGCAGTATGAAGTGGCAGTCAGTGAGCAGTATGTAATGTCAGTCAGTGAGCAGTATGTCATGTCAGTGCAGTGAGCAGTATAAAGTGAGTGCCATTGAGCAGTATCTAGTGTCAGTCAGTGAGCAGTATGTAGTGTCAGTCAGTGAGCAGTATGTAGAGTCAGCCAGTGAGCAGCAGTATGTAGAGTCAGCCAGTGAGCAGTATGTAGTGTCAGTCAGTGAGCAGTATGCAGTGTATGTAAGTAAGCAACAAGAAGGGGCAGTCAGTGAGCAGTATGTAGAGTCAGCCTGTGAGAAGTATTTAGTTTGTGTCAGTGAGCAGTATGTAGTGTGTGTCAGTGAGCAATATGAAGTGGCAGTCAGTGAACAATATGTAGAATCAGTCAGTGAGCAGTATGAAGTGGCAGTCAGTGAGCAGTATGTAATGTCAGTCAGTGAGCAGTAGGTCATGTCAGTCAGCGAGCAGTATATAGTGAGTGCCATTGAGCAGTATCTAGTATCAGTCAGTGAGCAGTATGCAGAGTTAGTCAGTGAGCAGTATGCAGAGTCAGTCAGTGAGCAGTATGTAGTGTCAGTCAGTGAGCAGTATGCAGAGTCAGTCAGTGAGCAGTATGTAGTGTCAGTCAGTGAGCAGTATGCAGAGTTAGTCAGTGAGCAGTATGCAGAGTCAGTCAGTGAGCAGTATGTAGTGTCAGTCAGTGAGCAGTATGTAGTGTCAGTCAGTGAGCAGTATGCAGTGTGTGTAAGTAAGCAACAAGAAGGGGCAGTCAGTGAGCAGTATGTAGAGTCAGCCAGTGAGCAGTATGTAGTGTGTGTCAGTGAGCAATATGAAGTGTCAGTCAGTGAACAATATGTAGAATCAGTCAGTGAGCAGTATGAAGGGGAAGTCTGTGAGCAGTATGAAGTGGAAGTCTGTGAGCAGTATGTATTGTCAGTCAACGAATAGTACGAAATATATATAAAAATATCAGTCAGTGCAATCTATTTCTCTAAACCACATGAATATATATATTGTTGCTAGCTACACACTCAAACTGAACTTCATATCACCCTCTATAGACAATCATACACACATTTAGTGCAGCGCAACCTTCTATCTCCACTTCATGCAATATAGACTATATTGCTCAAAGTATTGTCCCGCCCTCCCAATCATGTGATTCAGGCGTTCCAATCCCCTCCAAATCATGTGATTCAGGTGTTCCAATCCCCTCCAAATCATGTGATTCAGGTGTTCCAATCCCCTCCAATCATGTGATTCAGGTGTTCCAATCCCCTCCATATCATGTGATTCAGGTGTTCCAATCCCCTCCATATCATGTGATTCAGGTGTTCCAATCCCCTCCCAATCATGTGATTCAGGTGTTCCAATCCCCTCCATGGACACAGGTGTATACAATCAAGCCCCTAGGCATGCAGACTGCTTCTACAAACATTGGTGAAAGAATGGGTCGCTCTCAGGAGCTCAGTGACTCCAAGCGTGGTCCCGTGATAGGTGGCCACCTGTGCAATAAGTCCATCCGTGACATTTCCTGGCTACTAAATATTCCACGCTCAACTGTTAGTGGGATTATAACAAAGTGGAAGCAACTGGGAACAACAGCCACTCAGCCACCAAGTGGTAGGCCACGTCACATGACATGGAGAAGTTGGTTGAGTTGAATACCAATATTTTTCTCCAGGGAGAGGAAAGCACCACAGTCCCAGCCCCCTGCTCACCTGTGCCTCCCTAGCATCTGAAGTGAGGGGAAACCAAGAATGGTGTGCAGGCTCCCAATGTGCTCCTTAGCAACTGATGATGCCATCAGTTGGCAAGACATGGGTTGGCAGCCCAGCACAGGGTCACGGCTTATATTTTCAACCTGTGGCTTTGTGTAAAGAAAACAGGCTTGGACAACAACTACTTTTTTTACACAGAGCCACACTTTTACACTTTTTAGCATTTTGCCACGGCACCCTGGAGGAGCCCAGATGGCACCTCTGAGGAGTTCAGAAACCACCCCAGAAGAGCCCAGATGGTGCCCATCTGGAGCCCTGAATGGCATATCTGAGTAGGTCAGTAACCACCCCTGAGGAGCTCTGATGGCCTCCCTGAGGATCCCAGACGGCACCTCTGAGGAGTCCAGAAACCACCCCTGAGGAGTCCAGATGGCATCTGATTAAGGCTGCTCTTGGATTTGTATGTACTACCCCTAAGGTATATACTGTAGTGTCCAATTTATATACTGTGGTGACACGGCCAGGCCTGTATATCACACATCTCTAAACACACAGAGACACCACTAATTGTACCTTCAAATGTTCCGCGGAGGATATGGAGGATATGCTCATCGTCATAAGGATGAAGTCTCTCTTATAATTCAGGAAAAGATCCTGCTGTGCGTTCTCCTCCTGGGAAGACATATATTTCCCCAATGGTGTTTTACGGAAGATCTCTAAGAATTTCATTGCAGGACCTAAAAAAACAGAAAACAAGGTTATGTTTAGAAAGACACGGTGTCAGCTGCTTAAATTATCTACAACTTTAACTGACAATTGCGCAGTCCTGCAACGCTGTACATATATGAAATTTATGTCCTTTTTCCCCACGAATAGAGCTTTCTTTCAGTGGTATTTGATCGTCTGTGCGTTTTTTATTCTTTACGCTATAAACAAAAAAAGACCGACAAATTTGAAAAAAAAAAGTTTTTATCATTTTTGCTATAAAACATGTCCAGTAGAAAAATGTAAAAAAATCTAATTTCGTCATAAATTTCGCCCAAAATGTGTCTGCTCTGTGTCTTCGCTAAAACAAATCCCAATACGTGTAAATTAATTGGTTTATGTGAAAGTTATAGCGTTTACAAATGATGGTATAGGTACTGGGATTTTTATTTACATTTTTTTATACAAGTAATGGCGGTGATCAGCGAATTATAGCAGGACAGCGACAGGCATTCTGACACTGGGGGGGGGGGGGGGGGGGGGGGGGGGGGGGGGGGGGGACTAACTGCCACTGACATCCCCAGTGACACCAATACAGTGATCAGTGCTAATAAAAAGCACTGACACTGTACTAATGGCACTGGGCAGGAAGGGGTTAACATCAAAGGGTTAACTGTGTGCTTTGTGCTGTACAGTATTACTACGGAGACATACTGTACAGAAAGATACAAAGCAGCATGTCCTTGCTGACAGGAGAGAGATCTGTAGTGTTCACACACAGATCTCTCCCCCGTCAGCTTTACACGGCGATTGCCGGGTGCCGGCGGGGAATCTCCAGCAGGGACCCAGTGATTGACATCTATAGCCGCCAACGGTGGACCCCTACCCAGGAATGCAAATCATGTATATATTCAAGTGATTTTGCACAGCCCTGCTGCCCTGTAGCAGTGGTTCTACTATAGGGTGGCAGGCAAGTGGTTAAGAATATATTCCCCTTCATTTTATATGTAAAGGAACCACAGCCATACTATGTTAACCCATCCGGCTGCTCTCTGTGCAGATGCAGTGGTCTCCCTGCAGTGGTCTGACACTTCCTTCTCACTAAGACACAGCTGGAGCTCTCCAATCAGCAGGAAGCATGAGCTTTGCTACCTAAGGATCTCTAGTACTGGCTCAGCATGGGAGTGACAGAGAGCAGTGGCTCTTCTCTGCAGTATGGTGGCAGGGGATGATCTTTTCTATCAAGGCTGTGGCTACTTTGCAGAGACTGATCACTTATGATCTTACTCACCTGGAATGCACTGGCAATATTTTACCGGAGAGTTCACTGTGCTATAAGGTTCCATGGCAAGTTAACGCACCAACTAATGTTTGAATGACATAGGCTGAATATTACCTTTTGCATCCTCTATGTGCTGGGCCTGAGTCCAAATATCTTCCAGATAATCTTTAATCCTCCAGCTGAAAGGTAAACGGTTTTCCCCAAAAACAGAGATATTCATATAATTCCTTACCAGAATGGTTTCAGTCTGGGAGCTGCAACATGAACAGGCAGACAAGAACACATTTAGTAAATGTTATATTCACAGCTTAAATGACAGGCTAAGTGACATTGAATTGTCAATGCAGAGAGATCCTAGCACAGCCATACTGGCTCGAGACTCATGTAGGCTCTGCTTCTTGGTTGTGCTTTGCTCAACCTCCTATTTTACAGCAAATCTTCTGGACAAAGTGCAGTGATCTTAGACTAGGCTTTAGGCCCCATAAGAAAGATCAGGAGCAGCATATCAGGAATGCAATAGAAATTTATTTAACTCTCTATAACAAAGTACTTTGTTAATGCCAACACAAGCCCTAAAAATTCATGTGAGGTGTGATTTTTGTAATGGGTCCAATTAAAGTGACCTGGTTATCTTACCCATTCAGGCCAAAGTGACAGGGTCTCTTTAACGCTCACTCCCTGACCCAGGTATACTCACAGTGCTACTGCCTTGTTCATTGCTCTGTTTTGGTTGCTGCATAATACCTGGTACTTTCAGGTAGGGAGTAGGCATGCAACCTCATGTCACTGTGCACTACACTGGCCCAATCTCTAGGCTTGGCCACTATCACATAATGGTAAGGGTG
Organism: Staurois parvus; assembly: GCA_951230385.1. Classification (NCBI taxonomy): domain Eukaryota; kingdom Metazoa; phylum Chordata; class Amphibia; order Anura; family Ranidae; genus Staurois; species Staurois parvus. Next base: position 149,040 of record CATNWA010017425.1, on the reverse strand, counting down.
ACATTTCTCCATGAAACTTTGACACTGGGTGTTTTGTATTGGCTGCCATTGAGAAAGGAGTGTCTGGAAAGCTCTATGAATGAGAGGAGAAGATGGTCAGGGATTGAACAATCAAGTTATATACAGTATCTCCCAGAAGTGAGTCCCCCCTCACATTTGTGCCAATATTTGATTTTCATGTGACAACACTGAAGAAATGACACTTTGCTACAATGTGATGTAGTCAGTATACAGCTTGTATAACATGTAATTTGCTGTCCCCTCAAAATAACTCAACACACCGCCATTAATGTCTAAACCACTGGCAACAAAAGTGAGTCCACCCCTAAGGGACAAGGTCCTTATGGGCCCAATTAGCCATTTTCCCTCCCCGGTGTCATGTGACTTGTTAGTGTTACAAGGTCTCAGGTGTGAATGGGGAGCAGGTGGGTTACATTTGGTGTGTTAAAGAACTCTCTGAGGGTCTGAAAAAAAGAATTGTTGCTGTACATAAAGATGGCCTAGGCTATAAGAAGATTGGCCAGACCCTGAAACTGAGCTGCAGCACGGTGGCCAAGACCATACAGCGGTGTAACAGGACAAGTTCCACTCACCATGGTCCACCAAAGAAGTTGAGTGGACATGCCCTGTGTCATATCCAGAGGCTGTCTTTGGGAAATAGACGTATGAGTGCTGCCAGCATTGCTGCAGAGGGTGAAGGGGTGGGGGAAGGGGGTCAGCCTGTCAGTGGGGCCAGCATTGCTGCAGAGGGTGAAGGGGTGGGGGGGGGGGGTCACCTGTCAGTGCTCAGACCATACACCGCACACTACATCACATTGGTCTGCATGGCTGTCATCCCAGAAGGAAGTCTCTTCTAAAGATGATGCACAAGAAATCTGCAAACAGTTTGCTGAAGACAAGCAGACTAAGGACATGGATTACTGGAACCGTCTCCTGTGGTCTGATGACACCAAGATCAACTGATTGGGTTCAGATGGTGTCAAACGTGTGTGGCGGCAACCAGGTGAGGAGTACAAAGACAAGTGTGTCTTGCCTACAGTCAAGCATGGTGGTGGGAGTGTCATGGTCTGGGGCTGCATGAGTGCTGCCGGCAGTGGGGGGCTACAGTTCATTGAGGGAACCATGAATGCCAACATGTACTGTGACATACTGAAGCAGAGCATGATCCCCTCCCCCCGGAGACTGGGCCGCAGGGCGATATTCCAACATGATAACGACCCCAAACACACCTCCAAGACCACCACTGCCTTGCTAAAGAAGGTGAGGGTAAAGGTGATGGCTGGCCAAACATGTCTCCAGACCTGAACCCTATTGAGCATCTGTGGGGCTTCCTGAAACAGAAGGTGGAGGAGCGCAAGGTCTCTAACATCCACCAGCTCCATGATGTCATCATGGGAGTGGAAGACGGAAGGTCGAGGAGCACAAGGTCTCTAACATCCACCAGCTCTGTGATGATGTCATGGAGGAGTGGAAGAGGACTCTAGTGACAACCTGTGAAGCTCTGGTGACTTCCATGCCCAAGAGGGTTAAGGCAGTGCTGGAAAATAATGGCGGCCACACAAAATATTGACACTTTGAGCCCAATTTGGACCTTGCCACTTAGGGGTGGAGTCAATTTTGTTGCCAGTAGTTTAGACATGAATGCCGGTGTGTTAAGTTATTTTGAGGGGACAGCAAATTTCCATGTTATACAAGCTGTACACTGACTACGTCACATTGTAGCAAAGTGTCATTTCTTCAGTGTTGTCACATGAAAAGATAGAATCAAATTTTTACACAAATGTGAGGGGGGGGGACTCACTTCTGGGAGATACTGTATAAGGCTCCATTCATACATATGCTGGTGTGCATGTGCATGCAAAAGCAGCACATGCCTACTTTTCTTAAACTGTGCAGCACCAAATCACATGATACTTTGTCACCATGCATTTTTATCCACATAAAAGCACATGCATTAGAAGGTGGGTCAGGGTGACATTAAAGATTAATAGCACTGTCACATGACTGCAAAGTGATGTTCAGTTTTTTTGTGTGTTGTGGGAACAGGTGCAATTTTGTGCATGTTCGCTCAATGGACAAATGTGAACCTGGGCTAAGATTTTTACTTTTTATTCTGAATGAAAGAAAAATTAAAACAAAGAAAATTCAGCTATGTCAGTAAGAATTACCTGTGGTGATCTGAGATATGCAGAAAATTCTCATCCTGAAAAATGAACATCCATAGGTACTTCACATAGTCTTCCACATGCTGATCCACAAGGAGATTCAGATTGGCATTGCAGTCGACATCAGACAAAATTTGGGACAAACGTGGTGTCACAGCTCTCTGAACACGTTTCCAAAGGGATTGTCTACACAATATAGAATTATTTCATTGTACTATACAGAGAGGTTTGCATTATTCATATTGGTTCCATAAGGCAGCTCACAGTAAAGACAGATACTGGCTTGGTGTTAAAAAGAAAGCCATTGCCCATTGGAGGAATCACTGGTGTCTGCATTTATTAGGATAGATGTCTATAAGCTTGATACTGTCAGCCCTCATCTAGGACTTCGCCTCTAACGCATTTCATCTCTAGGGCATAACCGTAGAGATTTTTTTTAACAATTCTGTGGTCTGTGAGTGGAGATGGCTGGTACAACTCAAGGCATCTAGTTTTGAAGTGGAAGTGAGGAGAAGTGGCTTGAAGTTGAGAATCTTGTTTAAGCATCCAAAACCTCCACTGGGACTTTTTAAAGACCTATTTACATCTCCCTCCATTGGGGATTACAGAAGATCTGTTTACATCTCCCTCCATTGGGGATTACAGAAGATCTGTTTACATCTCCTTGCATTGGAGATTACCGAGGACCTTTTTACATCTCTTTTGAGGCTTTTGAAGACCTATTTACATCTCTCTTCATGGGTGCTTATTGAAGAACTGTTTATATTTTCCCTCCATTGGGAAGACCTGTTTACATCTCCCTCCATTGGGGCTTATTGAAGACCTGTTTAGATACAGTATCCCTCCATTGGGGCTTATTGAAAACTTTTTTTTACATCTTCCTCCAGTGGGCTTACTAAAGACCTGTTTACATCTTCATCTATTGGGGCTTATTGAAGACTTGTTTACATACAGTATCCCTTCAATGGGGCTTACTGAAGACCTGTTTAGATCTCCCTCCATTGGGGCTTACTAAAGACCTGTTTACATACAGTATCCCTCCAATGGGGCTTACTGAAGACCTGTTTTACATACAGTATCCCTCCAATGGGGCTTACTGAAGACCTGTTTACATACAGTATCCCTCCAATGGGGCTTACTGAAGATCTGTTTACATACTCCCTCCATGGGGTTTACTGAAGACCTGTTTACATACAGTATCCCTCCATTGGGGCTTAATGAAGACCTGTTTACATACAGTATCCCTCCAATGGGGCTTACTGAAGACCTGTTTACATACAGTATCCCTCCAATGGGGCTTATTGAAGACCTGTTTACATACAGTATCCCTCCAATGGAGCTTACTGAAGACCTGTTTACATACAGTATCCCTCCAATGGGGCTTACTGAAGACCTGTTTACATCTCCCTCCATTGGGGCTTACCGAAGACCTGTTTACATACAGTATCCCTCCATTGGGGCTTACTGAAGACCTGTTTACATATAGTATCCCTCCATTGGAGCTTACTGAAGACCTGTTTACATACAGTATCCCTCCAATGGGGCTTACTGAAGATCTGTTTACATCTCCCTGCATTGGGGCTTACTGAAGACCTGTTTACATATAGTTATCCCTCCAATGGGGCTTACTGAAGATCTGTTTACAAATCTCCCTGCATTGGGGCTTACTGAAGACCTGTTTACAACTACAGTATCCCTGTGTTGTGGAGCTTACTGAAGACCTGTTTACATACAGTATCCCTCTGTTGGAGCTTACTGAAGACCTGTTTACATACAGTATCCCTCCAATGGGGCTTACTGAAGACCTGTTTACATACAGTATCCCTCCAATGGGGTTTACTGAAGACCTGTTTACATACAGTATCCCTCCAATGGGGCTTACTGAAGACTTTTACATACAGTATCCCTCCAATGGGGCTTACTGAAGACCTGTTTACATACAGTATCCCTCTGTTGGAGCTTACTGAAGACCTGTTTACATACAGTATCCCTCCATTGGGGCTTATTGAAAACCTGTTTACATCTCCTTCCATGGGGCTTATTGAAGACTTGTTTACGTGTTTGTGTCTTCTTTTGTACATCGTTGTTTAAGCAAGCTGATCGCATTATACCTAGTTACCGATTATCTGTAACTCTAATCCAGAGCAATGCAGCATTACCATAATGATGCTGTACTTCTCTGGGGTTGTGATCAGGATTTTTTTTTTTGGCGTTTTTACACTATGAGATTGATTTCCTAAAACTGATGAGTGCAGCTCTGCATATAAACCAATCAGCTTCCAGATTTTTGTCAAAGCTTAAATTGAACCAGCTGAAGTTAGAAGCTGATTGACTATCATGCACAGCTGCACCAGATTTTTGCACTCTCCAGTTTTAGGAAATCAACCCCTATGATTGCTTATAACAGTGATGATCACTTTTATAAGCAAACATTTTTATGAATGGCATGCATTTATTAATTTATATGATTGGCCATAGCTATCACATTGAACAGATGTGCTCTGATTGTTCCTGTCTGAACCAATCACCAATCACAGAGATTATCACAATAGCACAAATGAATGGCTATGATTGAAAGCTATTCATTGTGTACAAATGTTATGTAATCATTTAGATTAGTTACAGCAATCACATGGTACCGGGATGGGCCCAATACAACTATCTGTCATCTGCTGTGTCCTGTGGACACAACAGTTGACAGATTGCACCGCAGCACAGCCTAATTAGGTGACTTCTAAAGGCAATTGGTTCCACTAGATTTTAGTTAGGGGTATCAAAGTAAAAGGGGCTGAATAGAAATGCACGCCACACTTTTCAGATTTATTTGTCAAAAAATTTGAAAACCATTTCTCATTTTCCTTCCACTTCACGTATGTGCCACTTTGTGTTGGTCCATCACATCCAATCCCAATAAAATACATTGACGTTTTTGGTTATAAAGCACATGACAAAAATTGTGGAAAATTTCAAGAGGGAGGAAGACTTTTTCAAGGCACTGTATAATATACAGTGATACATTATCTGTTTCTACTGGGTATCCAAGTGATATTACTGGAAAAACACTGATTGCACATCTGAAATATTAAGAAGCTTTCATCCATGTGTACAGTAGCGGTTATCACATTTAAATATCCTATACAGTTTACAGGTGAAACTCAAAAAATTAGAATATCGTACAAAAAGTTCATTGATTTCAGTGCAGCAACTGAAAAGGTGAAACTAATATATGAGACTCATTCCATGCAAAGCAAGATAGTTCCAGCCGTGATTTGTCATCATTGTGATGATTATGGCTTACAGCTCATGAAAACCCCAAATCCACAATCTCAGAAAATGAGAATATTCCATGCAATCAATAAAACACGGATTGTACATAGAACAATATCGGACCTCTGAGAAGTAGAAGCTGCATATGTACTCAGTACTTGGTTGGGGCCCCTTTTGCAGCAATTACTGCCTCAATGCGGCATGGCATGGAAGCTATCAGCCTGTGGCACTGCTGAGGTGTTATGGAAGACCAGGATGCTTCAATACTCGGGGTCCTTGGACTGCTTGCACTGAAATAAATGAACTTTTGCACCATATTCTCATTTTTCGAGTTTCACCTGTATATCCATGGCCTCTAAAAGGAGAACTACAGTATAGGGGGATTGAAACATAGATATATCATCGCAAACACTGGAACTTTATGAAACTGTCACTTTCTGGGTGTACAATTGTATTGCTTTATATTTGCAACATATTCTTGCAGCTGTTTAATGATCAGCATTGTTTGTGCATTTTATGAATCTATGTGAATATAATCATTCTCCTCAGATCACACTCCAATTACGTTTCTTTATTCTAAATTCCCTCATTTAGCTTGTTTGGGAGAAATATAGAATAGTTAACTGATGCAAACAAAACATTTTTGACACTTAGCCCGGGTTTAAACTATGCAGTGCAGGACAGTGCATGTACTTCACACAGGAATCATGCCGCATTTCTGTGCAAATTACATGGAAATGTCTGTGCTGTGCGATTTGAGCCGTACATTTGGAATGGCTGAAATCTCATCGTATCCGCACCAAAAAGGTGCTGGACCCTTTTTTAAATCGGCATTTGAATCTCATCGCATGGGTGTTTTCACCCATGCGATGCGATTTCTGGTAATCACATTGCGTTTTGCAGTCTGTTTTGGGGTGTTAATTTATCACTGACACCCACACCAGATCGCATGAACGCAATGCGATTGCAATGCGGTGCGGGAAACACACAGGATTTACAGCGTTTCCCACACCTCATTGGTGTGAACCAGGACTTACCATACAGGAGGACATCTGTTCATCAATCTATAATTAGCAATAAAAACACGGCAGAGGTTCTAACTCTTTCCTACTCTACGCAGAATGAAAACAAAAAATGGCTGTAAATACACATTATTTTTATTGTACCTGAAAGTTCCAGCTTCCTGCAGAGAATCTTGATTTGTGGCCTCCTGTATGACCCATTGTTCAGGATAACATATGTTTTCCTCCTGCGCTTTCAGCAGTTTATGCAGACGACACTTCAGAATTTTTACGAAAGAGCCTACAGGTGCATAAAACAATCAAATGTAAAAAAAAAAGAAAGAAAATAAATAAAAATGTTTATATATATATATATATATATATATATATACCCACACATATACATACACACACAGTATACACACACACTAATCAGCCACTTTATTAGCTACAATGCTTGGTAACACAAATTGCCAATCACATGGCAGAAACTCAATGCATTTAGGCATCTAGACGTGGTGAGGACAACTTACTGAAGTTCCAAGCAAGCATCAGAATGAGGAAGAAAGGGGATTTAAGTGACTTTGAATGTGGCATTTGTTGGAGCCAGACGGGCTCGACTGAGTATTTCTAAATCTGCTGACCTACTGGGATTTTCACCCACAACCATCTCTAGGGTTTACAGAGAATGGTCCGAAAAGGAGAAAATATCCAGTGAGCGGCAGTTGAGTGGAGGAAAATGCCTTGTTGGTGTCAGAGGAGAATGGGCAGACTGGTTCCAGATGATAACTCCAATAACCACTTGTTACAACCAAGGTATGCAGAATTCCATCTCTGAATGCACAACACGTCCAAACCTTGAAGTAGATGGGCTACAGCAGCAGAAGACCACACCGAGGTGCCACTCGTCAGCTAAGAAGAGGAAACTGATGCTACAATTCGCACAGGCGCACCAAAATTGAAAAACAGAAGATTGGAAGAACTTTGCCTGGTCTGATGAGTCTCAATGTGTAGCACCCTCCTAGTTAGGTGCTATAACGTGAATAGTCAGGTTAGGCATAACTGTGTTTCTCTGCTCACCAGAGAGACTTTCAGGTAAATTCAGTCAGGTATTCTGCCTAACAGAGTGCTGTGATTGATTATTCAGGTCTGCTCATGATGCTCTGGTGCTGTTTGAGTTTGTCTGAGTTATGTCTGCTTTCAGGCTATCAGAGCCTTCCATAACATGGGGAGGGGCTAGGTGAATAAACAGCATGAATATGGATACAGCCCTGGCCAATTGCAGAGGAGGGTGGCCTCGTTGCATGCTGGGAGTGGTATTTATGTTCTGTGAGTGCATGCATTCAGTGTCTTTCCCTGGAGAGGATTGCACCAAGTCAGGCTGGAGGCAGGCTGCCTCGTCTGGCATTTCCTGCCATGCGGCCTCTGTGGGCGACCTGAGGGTCTGAAGTTAGAGAGAGTGACCTTGGCTCTACAGTACACTGACTGAGGGGAGCTGTCTGCCAAAGATCTCTCTGGTATCACTGGAGAGAGAGTCAATTGGAAGATTGGAAGGAGGCAGCCATTCTGTACTTGGACTTGTGAGTGCAGACACTGAGAGATCTTGAGGACTCTGTTTGCTTTGCTACCCCTGTGGTGCTTGATAGTTAGCCTAAGTCTGAGGAAAGGGAACACTGGCTGGTGTTCTGAAGAGCCTGTCCAACTCTTGCTACTGCAAAGGACTCTGCTCAGTTCTATTACTTTTGGAGTGCTACAGTCTACCGTAACAGGCCTGTACCTGAGGGGCTCAGCCCTGTAACTACTACCGCTAAAGGGACTTTGCTCACTCCTGAAACTACTTGTTGCTACACTTTAAAGAGAAGTCTGCTATCTGCTTTCAGCTAGGACTTCAATAGTAGTCAAATAAAACATCAGCTAGATGTCCTCAGAATTCTAATTCTGGAGTATCCTGCTAAATTCCCCATCCCCAGTTCTAATAATAAAAGCTCCAAAGACAAACATCCCCTAGACTGGACATTGAAGACAAGAGTGTGTACCTGGCTGTGGAAAATACTTTGTGCCTGACTACAGGGCGAGGCAAGGGGAAAGCTAGGCAAAAATACAAGCAGCTCCACTGCAGGTAGTGCTACACTGCTGACAATTTTTTTCCCTACTCATCTTTTCTGACTGTTTTTCACTAGTTTTGCATTTGGCTAGGGTCAGTGTCACTACTAGTAGCATGAGGCCATACCTGGACCCTACAGAGGTTGCACAGGCAGTCCAACTCCTCCAGGATGGCACATCAATACTTACCATTGCCAGAAGGTTTGCTGTGTCTCCCAGCACAGTCTCAAGAGCATGGAGAGATGAGAAGATTGTAGGGGACAAGCAGTTACTCTAGGAGAGCTGGACAGGGCTGTAGAAGGTCCTTAACCCATCAGCAGGACCGGTATCTGCTCCTTTGTGCAAGGAGGAACAGGATGAGCTCTGCCAGAGCCCTACAAAATGACCTCCAGTAGGCCACTGATGTGAATGTCTATGACCAAACAATCAGAAACAAACTTCATGGAGTGGCCTGAGAGGTCCGACGTCCTCTAGTGGACCCTGTGCTCACTGCCCGGCACCATAGAGCTTGATTGGCATTTGCCATTGAACCCCAGAATTGGCAGGTCCACCACTGGCACCCTGTGCTTTTCACAGATGAGAGCAGGTTCACCCTGAGCACATGTGACAGACATGAAAGAGTCTGGAGAAGCCATGGAGAATGTTATGTTACCTGTAACATGGTTCAGCATGACCGTTTTGGTGGTGGGTCAGTGATGGTCTGGGGAGGCATATCCATGGAGGGAGGCATAGATCCTCTACAGGCTAGACAATGGCACCCTGACTGACATTAGTTATTGGGATGAAATCCTTGGACCCACCTACGCTGGTGCAGTGGGTCCTGGCTTGCTCCTGGTGGCCAACAATGCTCGGCCTCATGTGGCGAGAGTATTCAAGCAGTCCCTGGAGGATGAAGGAATTGAAACCATTAAATGGCCCCCATGCTCGCCTGACCTAAATCCAATAGAACACCTCTGGGATGTCATGTTTCGGTCATCCGACGCCTCCAGGTTGCAGCTCAGATTGTCCAGGAGCTCAGTGATGCCCTGGTCCAGATCTGAGAGGAAATACCATCCGTCATCTCATTAGGAGCATGCCCCGACGTTGTCAGGCATGCATACAAGTATGTGAGGGCCATAAAACTGCTGAGGACCATTCTGAGTTGCTGCAATGAAATTTTAGCAAAATGGACTCGCCTGCTGCATCATTTTTTCACTTTGATTTTCGGGGTGTCTTTGACACACAAATTTACCTCTCCACCCCTCACCTCACCCCTTCAGTCTCCGCCCGTATCACCCACCTCCTGAACAACATATCAGACTGGATGTTGCTCCATTTCCTCAAATTGAACCTTTCCAAAACTGAACTCCTAGTTTTCCCCCCAGCCTGCGCCCCCCCCATCCTCTCCATCACGACCAACAACGCCACCATCAATCCCACTCCGCAAGCCAAAGTCCTAGGTGTCACCCTGGACTCAAACCTATCCTTTCATCCCCAGATCCAATCGTTGGCAAATTCATGCAGGCTCCACCTCCGCAACATCTCCAAAATACGTCCGTACCTAACCCCAGAGACTACTAAACAACTCGTTCACTCCCTTATTATATATCACGACTGGACTACTGCAACTCCCTTCTCACCGGCCTACCTCACCACAGACTATCCCCGCTTCAGTCTATCCTGAACCCAGCGGCCAGACTCATCCACCTTACCAACCGCTCCTCTTCTGCCACCCCCCTCTGTCATTCCCTCCACTGGCTTCCAATTGCCCAACGCATTAAATTCAAACTACTAACACTGACATACAAAGCCATTCATAACGCTGCCCCAAACGACCTCACCGACCTGATACCCAAATACCAGTCAACCCGTACTCTTCGCTCCTCACAGGACCTCCTACTTTCTAGCTCGCTGGTCTACTCCTCCCACGCCCAACTGCAGGACTTCTCCAGGACTTCTCCCATCCTCTGGAACTCTCTACCCCAATCCATCAGACTGTCACCTACCCTCCTCACCTTTAGGCGCACCCTGAAAACCCATCTCTTCAGGGAAGCCTACCCCACCCTCACCTAACAGCCGATCTCCTCCACTCCTCCTACCACTCCATCCCCCACAGCCACTTCCTCCTGTACCACTATCCCCTCCCCAGATTGTAAGCTTGAAAGAGCAGGGCCCTCAAACCCCTCATGTATTGTATTGTTACTGTACTGTCTCATGTTCTGTCCCCCACTATAATGTACAGCGCTGAGCAAACCTTTTGGCGCTATATAAATAGTGTATAATAATAATAATAATAATTCAGTTCTCTGTAGGTCGATCATTTTCATTTCCATCATAACGATGGGACGTCCTTACATTCCTAACACAGTACCCCATCCATGTCAGTATAGATATCCAGGAGGAGATTCCTCCCCATTGAGATCTGATGGGTTTTTCAAAGTCTTCCTTTCATTTTTTTGAGCCGTGTATATACACAATATTGCCAAAAGTATTGGTCCGCCTGCTTTTCCACACACATGACCTTTAATGGCCCCCCCCCCGTCTTAGTCCAATAGGGTTCAATATTGAGTTGGCCCCGCCCTTTGCAACCATAACAGCTTCAACTCTTCTGGGAAGGCCGTCCACAAGGTTTAGGAGGGTGTCTATGGGAAGGTTGGACCATTCTTCCAGAAGCACATTTGTCAGGTCAGACACTGATGTCGGGGGAGGAGGCCTGGCTCGCAGTCTCCACTCTAATTCATCCCAAAGGTGTTCTATGGGGTTGAGGTCAGGACTCTGTGCAGGACAGTCAAGTTCCTCCACCCCAAACTGGCTCCTCCATGTCTTTATGGACCTTGCTTTGTGCACTGATGTGCAGTCATGTTGGAACAGGAAGGGGCCATCCCCAAACTCTTCCTTTCAGCATGAAATTGTCCAAAATGTCTTGGTGTGCTGAAGTCTTAAGAGTTCCTTTCACATGAACTAGGGGGCCAAGCCCAAACCCTAAAAAACAACCAAACACCATAATCCCCCCTCCACCAAATTTTACGCTTGGCACAGCGCAGTCAGGCAAGTACCGTTCTTCTGGCAACCGCCAAACCCAGACATGTCCATCAGATTGCCAGACAGAGAAGAGTGATTGGTCACTCCAGAACATCTCCACTGCTCTAGAGTCCAGTGGCGGCGTGCTTTACACCACGGCATCCAACGCTTCGCATTGCACTTGATGATGGAAGGCTTGGATGCAGCTGCTCGGCCATGGAAACCCATTCCATGAAGCTCTCTACGCACTGTGCACTTCAGCATGACCCCGCTCTGTCATGTGACGTGGCCTACCACTTGGTGGCTGAGTGGCTGTTGTTCCCAGTTGCTTCCACTTTGTTATAATCCCACTAACAGTTGAGCGTGGAATATTTAGTAGCCAGGAAATGTCATAGATGGACTTATTGCCCAGGTGGCCACCTATCACGGGACCACGCTTGGAGTCACTGAGCTCCTGAGAGTGACCCATTCTTTCACCAATGTTTGTAGAAGCAGTCTGCATGCCTAGGGGATGATTGTATACACCTGTGTCCGTGGAGGGGATTGGAACACCTGAATCACATGATATGGAGGGGATTGGAACACCTGAATAACATGATATGGAGGGGGGTCCCCAAATACTTTTGGCAATATAGTGTGTCTACAAAAAAGTTATTCCTCAGTGGCAGCTTCATCATTTATGTGCACCTTCATATAAACTAATAAAAGCAAAAGCTATGACTTATCACATCCCATGATCATTTTTCTAGTCCAAGCAGGTGAAACCATCAGGTCTCTTTCACTGGGGGGTACACCAGAAGGCAGAGGTGTTCCCTGAATCCACGTCCCATTCACTGCTGTTGAAACACAGCAGCTGCATGGACACAGCTGCAGCTCTCAATTTGACAGCCATAAAAGCTGTAGGTGCGTGTCCTGAACTCGCAATGCTTGTGTTTGGGGACATGCACCTGCACCTGCAAGAGGAAGTATTGTCTGCAGCCACTGCATCCCAATAGCATTGAATGGGACTGCCTGCACAAAGATACATGAATCAACTGTATCCTGGGTTATGTCAGCAGCAGGCAGAGAAACAGCAGTACACTGATTCATCCCAGTATACATCCATCCCTATAAAGAGCAGTGCAGGGGGGCATGTCAGCACAAGTCTGACAATTAGAGGACTTGTAGGCTGTGCTCCCAAGTAGAATGCAAAAAGGAAAACTGTCTACACTGCGATTGGATGTGTTTCCATGTCTTGGCATTCTCAGTTTAAAATAGGAAATCAGCAGCACTGGCAGGATCACCAGGTTTTTCACACAGAGAATACAATGCAAGGAGAACAGGATACTTTGTAATACAAATGCACGGTACAGCATGCACAGATCAGTAATATGATATTTTGGAGGTAACGTACACTTTTGTTATTTCAGTAGATTTTTATTGACGTTTTAAGGTGCAACAGTAAAGACTTAGAAATCTTCATATTTTATATACAGTCAACATCAGTAAAAAAAAAAAATAAGAATGTAAAGAAAAAGAAAAAATACAATTGCTTCAGACGCACTGAAAATTGTTACCTGTAACATTAATAACTTCTTTAGATATACGTGCATTAATTATAATTTCAGCATGATATGTATATTTGCAGATAATATGTGAATGTACGAAATATATGTAAAGTGCTGCGTAAATTGAAGGTGCTATATACAGGCATCCCCGGGTTACGTACAAGATAGGGACTGTAGGTTTGTTCATAAGTCGAATTTGTTCATAAGTTGAATCAGGCACTTTTATAAGCACTAACTACTAACCAAACGACAGGATATTAGATTACTGTAATAAGGTTACAGAAAGCAGTAAAACCTCAAGAGGCTCTAAACTGGTGTTTTGCATAAGAACTGCAGCTTGGACACATGTTTGCCTTAACATATTTAACTTTTATGTGCATGTAAATGTTTAAACATCAAATTCAACATTCAAATATTATACTGTAAACTCTTGTACAGTGTAGAGTACAACTTTAAAACTATCTTGGCTAAACTACACTGTACTGTAATGTACTGTATGAGAGAACTCTGCTCTCCTTTACACAGCACACGCTGCCCCCTCCCCCCTGCACAGACGGAGGATCACTTCAGTGAGCAGCCTGACAGCCTCTCCTTTCCTCTCCCCGGAGGTGCAGACAGACAGTCTTAAATCACTTTGGAGATAGTGGGCAGACACTGCTAGCCCCACAAGTAACGAGCAATGGATGTCTCTGTCTCTTATGTCTCTCTGATGTCTCTTATCAGCTAGTCTCTTATCAGCTTGCTGCACAAGAATGCTGACAGCTTGACTTCCGGTCCGAGGGAAGTACGTAAGTATGAGTATTACGTAAGCCGAATGTACTCAACTCGGGGACTGCCTGTACAATGAGGAACAGAAGTATTTGAACCCCCTGCGATTCTGCTTAGAAATCATGGAGTTACTCGCCACTTGACAATTCACATTGGAACAGAAGGGAAATCTTCATATTTATATACAGTCAACATCGTGAAGAAAAAATATAAGGTATGTAGAGAAAAGAAAAATGTGGGTTGGGTTTTGTGGATCTCAGACGCATGAAATGATATGTTACTGTATCATTAATAAATTCTGTTGGATGTGCGTGGATTAATTTACAATGGGCAGATGTGTTGGACTTTCTGCAGATAGATATGTGAATTGGTGTACTAGGCGGTTAATATAGGGGAGTGCTGCTCGTAAATTGACTATGGTGCATATTTATTCGTATGAGGTTCAGTGAAGTAGGTTGATTCCCAAGTTCTCCACTTAGAGGTGACAAATGTCAAAAAAAAAATTCAGGAGATCACATTGTATGATTTGTAAAGAATGTATTTGTCTTGCACTGCTGATGAACAGAAGGATTTGAACACCTAAGAAACAGCAAGAATTCTGGCTCTCAAAGACCTGTTACTGTGCCTTTATAAAGTCCACCTCTACTCCACTCATTCATCTAACTTAGTAGCACCTGTCTGAGCTCTTTAAAGACACCTGCCCACCCCACAGTCAGTCAGACGCCAACTACTACCATGGGCAAGACTAAAGAGCTGTCAAAAGACACCAGAGACAAAATTGTGGACCTCCACAAGGGCTGGAAAGGGCTACGGGGCAATTGCCAAGCAGCTTGGTGAAAAAAGATCAACTGTTGGAGCAATTGTTAGAAAATGGAAGAGGCTAAAGATGACTGTCAGTCTCCCCTCGGACTGGGGCTCCATGCAAGATGTCACCTCGTGGGGGATCACTGATGATAAGAAAGGTGAGGAATCAGCCCAAAAACTACAAGGGAGGAGCTGGTCAATGACATGAACAGAGCTGGGACCACAGTTTCAAAGGTCACTGTCGGTAGAACACTACACCGTCATGGTTTCAAATCATGCATTGCACGGAAGGTTCCCCTGCTCAAGTCATCACATGTCCAGGCCCGTCTGAAGTTTGCCAATGACCATCTGGATGATCCAGAGGAGGCGTGGGAGAAAGTCATGTGGTCAGATGAGACCAAAGTAGAACTTTTTGGTCTAAACTTCACTCGTCGTGTTTGGAGGAAAAAGAAGGATGAGTTGCATCAAGAACACCATCCCTACTGTGAAGCATGGGGGTGGTAACATCATGCTTTGGGGGTGCTTTTCTGCGAAGGGGACAGGACAACTGCACTGTATTAAGGAGAGGATGAATGGGGCCATTTATTGTGAGATTTTGAGCAACAACCTCCTTCCCTCAGTCAGAGCATTGAAGATGGGTTGTGGCTGGGTCTTCCAACATGACAACGACCCGAAGCACACAGCCAGGAGAACCAAGGAGTGGCTCCGTAAGAAGCATATCAAGGTTCTGGAGTGGCCTAGCCAGTCTCCAGACCTAAATCCAATAGAACATCTTTGGAGGGAGCTGAAACTCCGTGTTGCTCAGCGACAGCCCCCAAAACCTGACAGATCTAGAGGAGATCGGTGTGGAGGAGTCGGCCAAAATCCCTGTTGCAGTGCAAACCTGGTCAGGAACTACAGGAAACGTCTGACCTCTGTAATTGCAAACAAAGGCTTCTGTACCAAATATTAACACGGATCTTCTCAGGGGTTCAAATACTTCTGTTCAGCAGTGCAAGACAAATCATTCTTTACAAATCATATTATGGGATTTCCTAAATGTTTTTTTTAAATTCTGTCTCAGAGTGGGAATGCACCTACAATGTGAATTTCAGACCCCTCCATGATTTATAAGTGGGAGAACTTGCAAAATTGCAGGGGTTCAAATACGTCTGTTCCTCACTGTAAGTACCTGAAGTAAATAAAAATAAATAATACAAATAATATCATATGTTTAGTCATATGGGCAACAAAGATGCCACAATATAAAACACAACATTTTAAGTATTTATTTTAAGTAGATGAAAGAATTAGAAGAGAGAAGGAGTAAAAAAAAAAAAAAAGTCTGTAGAAAAGGAATTTGGAGATGAGTGATTTAGTGTAGGTGGTCCAGCCTTATCCCTCAGTGGACACATTCATCTGTATTTCTAGACTGTCTCACTAGGTTGTAGTCTGCACTTTATTCACTATAGTATCAAACTAGAAAGTTGAATATTGAAAAATTACCCATGGGGATCCTGTTTTATTGAATTTTTCTGTTGTTTCACTAACTATGGCAACCAATTCCTCCATGTCATAAAGGTCTTCTATTGCATTAATCCATTCTTTAATGGAAGGAATGTGTGTGGACTTCCAATGTCTTGGTATTAAAGTTTTTACTGCTATCATAAGATATCTCATGTGAGATCGTTTCCTCATGGAGCAGTTGGAAATATGGAGTAAGCAGCAAGCTGGTGTCCATTCAATCTTAGTATCAGTGATATGTATGATCAATTCCCGCATGTTCCGTCAAAAGGGAGTTATTAAAATGGCAATCCCACCATATATGAACCAAAGGGCCTTTTGCTTGATTGCATAGCCAGCATATATCAGAGGACTGTGGGAACCACTGTTTCAATTTGACAGGGATTGCATACTAATGTGATAGGAGTTTATAAGAAGATTCCTGAAAACTGATGTACTAATGGAGCATTTGTGTGCAAAAACACATGCATGCTTCCATTGGTCATCTTGGAATGTGGTATTGAGGAAAGATTCCCAGAGTGTTCTGAATCTTATGATATATATTTTGTGAAATTTGAAGCCAAGCATACATCAATGACATTTTTTTTTCTATTGCATTTCCCTTAAGGCAAATTGATTCAAAGGATGTTAGAGGTCTGAGAAAGGGATTTTTATGCGCTTTAGTAACAATATAACCATGTATTTGATGGTATGTCCATATCATCATGCTATGAGCCCCCTATTCTGCTGTCAGACTAGCATACAATTGTAGTTTGCCTCCTTTAACGCAATGTGCAACCAGAATGGGTACAATTTCATTTAGCTTTAATTTATCCAAAGAGGACATCCCTGGTGGGAAATCTGGATAAAATTCTAGTGGGGTTAATAGGCCCGGCGAAGCCCATGCAAAATCTCCGAAGCAACGGTTGTAATGAATTGAAAATACTTGATGGTATGGAAACTGGTAAGGTTTGGAAGAGATAATATTTTTGGTAATATACAGGTGAAACTCGAAAAATTAGAATATCGTGAAAAAGTTGATTTATTTCAGTGCAGCAACTTAAAAGGTGAAACTAATATATGAGACTCATTACATGCAAAGCAAGATAGTTCCAGCCGTGATTTGTCATCATTGTGATGATTATGGCTTACAGCTCATGAAAACCCCAAATCCACAATCTCAGAAAATGAGAATATTCCATGCAATCAATAAAACACGGATTGTACATAGAACAATATCGCACCTCTGAAAAGTAGAAGCTGCATATGTACTCAGTACTTGGTTTGGGCCCCTTTTGCAGCAATTACTGCCTCAATGCGGCGTGGCATGGAAGCTATCAGCCTGTGGCACTGCTGAGATGTTCTGGAAGACCAGGATGCTTCAATAGCGGCATTCAGCTCTTCTGCATTGTTCGGTCTCATGTCTCTCATCTTTCTCTTGGCAATGCCCCATAGATTCTCTATGGGGTTCAGGTCAGGCGAGTTTGCTGGCCAATCAAGCACATTCATCCCACGGTCATTGAACCAGGTTTTGGTGCTTTTGGCAGTGTGGGTGGTGCCAAGTCCTGCTGGAAAATGAAGTCAGCATCCCCATAAAGCTCGTCTGCGGAAGGAAGCATGAAGTGCTCCAAAATCTCCTGGTAGACGGCTGCGGTGACCCTGGACTTAATAAAGCACAGTGGACCAACACCGGCAGATGACATGGCTCCCCAAATCAATACAGACTGTGGAAACCTCACACAGGACTTCAAGCATCTTGCAGTGTGCGCCTCTCCATTCTTCTGCAAAAGTTGCTCTCACCAGAAAAGAGGACTTTGGACCACTGAGCAACAGACCAGGTCTGTTTTTCTTTAGCCCAGGTAAGACGCTTCTGATATTGTTTGTTGTTCAGGAGCGGCTTGACAAGAGGAATACGACATTTGAAGCCCATGTCCAGGATCCGTCTGTGTATGGTGGCTCTTGATGCACTGACTCCAGCCTCAGTCCACTCCTTGTGAAAGTCCCCAACACTTTTGAATGGCCTTTTCCTGACAATCTTCTCCAGGCTGCGGTCATTCCTGCTGCTTGTGCACCTTTTTGTGCAAACTTTTTGAAGTTTTCAAAAGAGCACCTGGATGTTCCACAGCACTACTGGCAAAAATATACTGTGGACAGATGAAACCAAGATTGAGTTGTTTGGGAAGAACACTCAACACTATGTGTGGAGAAAAAAAGGCACAGCACACCAACATCAAAACCTCATCCCCACTGTGAAACATGGCGGAGGGAGCATCATGGTTTGGGGCTGCTTTGCTGCCTCAGGGCCTGGACGGATTGTTGTCATTGATGGGAAAATGAATTCCAGAGTTTATCAAGACATTTTGCAGGAAAACGTACGACCATCTGTCCGCCAACTGAAGCTCCGCAGAGGATGGGTGATGCAACAGGACAATGACCCAAAGCATACAAGTCATTCAACAAAACAATGGCTGCAACAGCACAGAATACGCCTTCTGGAGTGGCCCAGTCAGAGTCCTGACCTCAACCCGATTGAAATGCTGTGGCATGACCTTAAGAGAGCGATTCACACCAGACATCCCAAGAATATTGCTACACTGAAACAGTTTTGTGAAGAGGAGTGGTCCAAAATGACTCCAGATCGTTGTGCAGGGCTGATCTGCAACTACAGGAAACGTTTGGTTGAGGTTATTGCTGCCAAAGGAGGGTCAACCAGTTATTAAGTCCAAAGGTTCAGATACTTTTTCCTCCCTGCACTGTGAATGTTTACATGTTATGTGCAATTAAACCATGGCAACATCTAATGTTTGTGTAGTATTATGTTCAGCAGACTGTGTTCTTCTATTGTTGTGACTTAGATGACGTTCAGAGCACATTTTTTTATGCCCAATTCATGCAAAAACTCCACGTAATCCCCAAGGGGTTCACATACTTTTTCTTGCAACTGTAGTTGTATTGGGCCCGTCCGGTACCATGTGATTGCTGTAACTAATCACAATGATTACATTTGTACACAATGAATAGCTTTCAATCATAGCCATTCATTTGTACTATTGTGATGATCTCTGTGATTGGTTTTCAAACAGGAACAATCAGAGCACATCTGTTCAATGTGATAGCTATGGCCAATCACAAATTAATAAATACATGTCATTCATAAAAATGTTTGCTTATAACAGTGATCATCACTGGTTCAATTTAAGCTTTGACAAAAATCTGGAAGCTGATTGGTTTATATGTAGAGCTGCACTCATCAGTTTTAGGAAATCAATCCCATAGTGTAAAAACGCCAAAAAAAAAAAAAATCCTGATCACAACCCCAGAGAAGTACAGCATCATTATGGTAATGCTGCATTGCTCTGGATTACAGTTAAGTCCCCAACACTTCTGAATGGGCCTTTTCCTGACAATCCTCTCCAGGCTGCGGTCATACCCTGCTGCTTGTGCACCTTTTTCTTCCACACTTTTCCCTTCCATATAACTTTCTATTAATGTGCTTTGATACGGCACTTTGGGAACATCCAACTTTTCTTCTGCAATTACCTTTTGAGGCTTTCCCTCCTTATGGAGGGTGTCAGTGATGGTGTCAGGTCAGCAGTCCACCCATGATTGTGATTCCTACTGAACCAGACTGAGAGACCATTTAAAGGCTCAGAACCCTTTGCAGGTGTTATGGCTGAATGAGCTGATTAGAGTGGGACACTTTGAGCCGAGATTATTCCACCTTTTCACAATATTCTCATTTTCTGAGATTGTGGATTTGGGTTTTCATGAGCTGTAAGCCATAATCATCACAATGATGACAAATCACGGCTGGAACTATCTTGCTTTGCATGGAATGAGTCTCATATATTAGTTTCACCTTTTAAGTTGCTGCACTGAAATAAATGAACTCTTGCACCATATTTAATTTTTTGAGTTTCACCTGTAGTCATTTTGACTATTGCTGCTCTACCAAACCAGGAAAAATATTTAAGAGTCCATTACTCTAAATCCTTCCTTAGGCTTTGAAGTAAAGGAATAAAATTCTTAACATATAATGTATCTAGAGTACGTGTAAGCTGGACTCCCACATATTTAAGTGTCGTGTCTTCCCATTTAAAAGAACAATTTTTCTGTGCTAAGTGCAGTGTATGAGAAGGAAGGGATAAGTTCAAAGCTTCTGATTTTTACAATTTTGTGCGAATGTTTGAAGCAGATTTGGTATAGAGGTTGTGTCAAAATAAAAAAAAAAATGTGTATCTCCACCTGAAATCTGTATATGGATGGAGAAGCATTTGCACTACAAATTAAAGGTTCTAATGACAAAATGAATAATAGTGGTGAAAGAAGACAACCTTGGCATGTGTCGTTTTGTATATTTACCGACCTTGAAAGGGTTTCATTAATCTTCAATATTGCTTTAGGGTTATGGTATAGGGCAGATATCCACACAAGCATGTGAGGTTTTCAGGCCTACAGTATAGTTGTGTGCAAGTAGTCTTTTAAAACATCCCAGGAAGGGGCGTGGTCTGGAGATTGCCGAGTAGAGACGTGCTGAGCCAGAGCTCCTGACCCTACCTTAGATTTATACCCTATATTTTATGGTACTCGCCTCCCGGAATACCCTCAGGTAGGAAAAGAAGGGCAAAGTCCGCCTCCAGAACATCTAGGGGATCCGGATCTAAGGCACATACAACATTTTTCCCAGGATCCCAGAGGCCTGGTCCACTCTCCAGCAAGACGGCGCCACGTGGCTCGCCCCCCAGAGGCCTTCCTCTCTCAAGCCCCTTTTCCTCTCAGTTTTGTTTGATGACCTCCGACTGCCCCTCAGATGCCCTTCCATTGGGACCATTGGCTATGTCCAGTCCATGGGTGCTAGCATCCCAACACCGGACGGAGAGGATCTCAGGGCACTCATACAGGCATTGCTGATGAAGATGAGATAGAGGCACTCCGGTTAGATGAATCACACTGCAAAGAAATCTCATCAGTGCAGGCAGAGGTACAGACTCTCAATGATCACCTCTCCACTGGGGAGGTCTCTGTCCCAGTACTGGAGAAAAGGGTGACTGAACTTGAACAGGCCAGTGAGACAGTCTAGAAATACAGTTAAATGTGTACAATTGCATCTAGAGCAGTGGTTCTCAACCTGTGGGTCACAACCCCTTTGGGGGTCAAACGACCCTTTCACAGGGGTCGCCTAAGACCATCAGAAAACACATATTTCCGATGGTCTTAGGAACCGAGACACCGCTCCTCTATCTACACATATAAGAGTAATTCTCAGGTACACAGCATGTGACACTGAACTACTCTGATGACAGGATGGATTGATTGGACCAAATTTTATGAAGAAATTAGTGTAGCGCTACCCTCGTGAGGGCCTCTGTAAGATGACGGTCCCCTAAGGTTGCCCTGACCTTGTGAGCCTCCTGACACCTCTTGACACCCTGGGTTCAGACATAATGCACAAGAAGTCATGATTTCAAAGACACCAAATTGCAACTGACAACTTATTATTTACTAATGGTTCTTTACTTGCAGACAGTTAAAGCAAATACTTAAGGCAGTAGCCTGATTACTAATCTCAAAGTGGAACACAAAAAGTACCTGCATTAGTGAACACAACAAGTCAACGGTATTTCAATTATACCCAAGGAGAGCCTTTGACTTCAGGTATGAAAGGGAGAAGAAAGACTTTTCTTCAGTGTCAGTCTGCTCCCTTAGAATCCTTATGCCACAGGCACGAAAAATATCAACACTCTTTGAGTGCGGTAGACATATAAAATATGCTATAAACAAATTCTAAATAGAGTTCCCCTTTAATATAAGCACTGATGTGAGGCACAGAGTCCTTGGTTTGAAGAGTAGTCAATGGTAGTCTTGAAGAAATGGGTGTCCTGAATATTGGGCTATCTCAATAGAGCCCAAAGAGATTGCTGTGCAATGGCGACCAGCAATCCTTGATAATGTAAGTAAATGACTCCAGGTAAAGGTGACTGATTTACAATCAGACTCATGGTAAAGGTATCTGCATGCAGTGTCCCTCAGTGAGTAGTGTACACATTGTGGGCTTCTGCCCACTCAACATTCCTGATGACACTGTGGCTTATGGGATTCAGGATGACCTGGAATGCTCCTGCAGAATTTGCAACCAGCGTGGGGCACCTGACCTAGCACCTTGTGACACTCGGATACCGCTGTGGCTGTGGCAGTGACAATGTGTAGGACTCCAGTTAGTCAGGAGGCTGGGGACGGGTTATCTGCTTGTAGGTATGTAACTCTCCCACTAAAGATCCTCCACACCTTTCAGACCACGCACCCACTAAACTATCACAAGTAGCTGGGTCTCTCCTCTCAGCTTCAGCCCATGGTCCCAAGAGAAAGCCTCTAGGGGTATGATTTATATATCCTCTCCCAGCATTAAACTTCCTCTTCCACTGGATGGAACTTGTAGTACACAACAGTATTGGTCCCTTTGCAAATCTAGCCTTCTGAGCTACATGTCCCACAATCCCTTGCTCTTTTGTTGGACCCTCCTCTCTCTCTTTGTGCTTCTAAACAATATTATTATTATTATTATACAGTATTTATAAAGCGCCAATAGTTCGCTCAGCGCTGTACATTACAAAGGGGGACAGAACATGTGACAGAACAATAACAATACAATGCAAAATATGAGGGGATCGAGGGGCCCTGCTCTTTCGAGCTTACAATCTAGGAGGGAGGGGATGGTGGCACAGGAGGAGATAGCTGTGGGGGATGGAGTGGTAGGAAGAGTGGAGAGAGTTCTGCAAGTTAGCAAGGGGTGGGGTAGGCTTCCCTGAAGAGATGGGTTTTCAGGGTGAGCCTAAAGGAGAGGAGAGTAGGTGATAATCTGATGGGTTGGGGCAGGGAGTTCCAGAGGATGGGTGACTCCCTGGAGAAGTCCTGGAGGTGGGGCATGGGAGGAGGAGCCAGGGAACTAGAGAGAAGGAGGTCTTGTGAGGGGGAGTGTGGGTGCTGGGCGTACTTGGAAATTAGGTCAGTGATGTAGTTTGGGGCAGTATGGTGGACGGCTTTGTACGTCAGTGATAGGATTTTGAATTTGATCCGTTGCGCAATCGGAAGCCAGTGGAGTGGAGGACACTGGCAGGGGAGGGGTGGTGGAAATGGAGCGGTTGGTAAGGTGAATGAGTCTGGCAGCCATATTCAGGATGGACTGAAGCGGGGATAGCCAGCGGTGAGGCAGGCCAGTGAGGAGGGAGTTACAGTAATCGAGTCGTGATATGATGAGGGAGTGGATGAGCTGTTTAGTGGTTTCTGGGGTTAGGAACGTGCGGATTTTGGCGATGTTGCGGAGGTGGAGTCTGCACGAGTTTGTTAAAGATTGGACTTGCGGCTGGAAGGATAGGTTGGAGTCCAGAATGACACCAAGTACTCTGGCCTGCGGGGCGGGTTTGATGGTGGCGTTGTTGGATGTGATGGAGAAGTCAATGGGGGTGGTGTCCGGGCTGGGGGGAAGACAAGAAACCGGGTTTTGGAGAGGTTCAGTTTAAGGAAGTGGAGCGACATCCAGTCTGATGACCGGGGGGTGAGGAGGGGGGGTGAGGTGGGGGGTTGAGAGATAGATTTGTGTGTCGTCGGCATCGAGGTGGTAGTTGAAGCCGTGAGAGTGTATGAGTTGGCCAAGGGAGGAGGTGTAGATGGAGAAGAGAAGGGGCCTGAGGACGGAGCCTTGAGGGACCCCAAAAGAGAGGGGGAGTGAGGGGGAGGTGGTAGCATTATAGGTAACGCTGAAAGAGCGTTGTGACAGGTAGGATGAGAGCCAGGAGAGAGCAGAATCTCTGAGGCCGAGGGAGTGTAGTTTTTTGAGGAGGAGGGGGTGGTCGACTGTGTCGAAGGCCGCAGAGAGGTCAAGGAGTAGGAGCACTGAATAGTGGCCATTAGCTTTGGCGGTTAGCAGGTCGTTAGAGAGTTTGAGTAAGGCGTTTCGGTGGAGTGTAGGGGACGGAAGCTGGACTGTAGGGGATCGAGGAGGTTGTTGTCGTTGAGGTGAGAGCTTAGGCGGGTGTAGACTAGGCGCTCGAGGAGTTTAGATGTAAATGGGTAGCAGGGAGATGGGTCTGAGGTTGTTCGGGTCATTGCGGTCCGGGGAGGGCATTTTAAGTATGGGGGTTATGTGTGCATGTTTCAGAGGGGAGGGAAAGTGCCGGAGGAGAGGGAGAGATTGAAGATGTGGGTGAGGGAGTGTAGGATGGAGGAGGAGGGAGGCCGTAGGAGTTGTGAGGGGATAGGGTCAAGGGGGCAGGTGGTGAGGCGGGCATCAGAGAGGATCTTGGAGACTTCCTCGATGGTAGTAAGGTCAAAGGTGCGGAGTGTTGGGGGGGCTTCAGTATGAGGAATGTAGGGTGGGGTGGAAGTGGAGGTCAGAGCAGTGGTGGGGCCATGGGAGAGGGGTGATGAGGGGGTAGCTGAGTGAGGGGGAACGGGGTTGGAGGGAGTTTGAGCAGCGACGAAGTCCCTGCGGGTTATGTCGAGGGGGAGGGGGGATGAGGGGGTAGCTCTGTGAGAGAGGGGACGGGTTGAGAGGGCGTGTGAGTTGCGCCGATGTCCTTGCGAATTGTGTCAATCTTGTTTTTGAAGTGATTGGCAATCTCAAGGACAGTGAGTGAAGGTGCTGGGTGGAGGTGGGGGTGGCGAGAGTAGAGAGTTGAAGGTGGAGAAGAGTCAGCGAGGATTAGAGGAGAGGGCCTTGATGAGGGTCAGGAAGTAGGCTTGTTTGGCTGCGTGGAGGGAGGAGGTGTAGGTGTGGAAGGCAGATTTATAATGGGTGAAGGCTTGTTGGGATTTGGTTTTGTGCCATAGTCGCTCCAGGGCACGACTGTGTCGTTTGAGGGTTTTGGTGTGACCAGTCTGCCAGGGCTGGAGCGGTAGGGGTCTGATGTTGCGTGTGGTTAAAGGCACTAGT
Organism: Staurois parvus; assembly: GCA_951230385.1. Classification (NCBI taxonomy): domain Eukaryota; kingdom Metazoa; phylum Chordata; class Amphibia; order Anura; family Ranidae; genus Staurois; species Staurois parvus. The sequence goes on along the minus strand of CATNWA010017425.1, from coordinate 123,974 downwards.
GAGTCAAGGGCTTTTGACAGTGCATTGTTGTAGGCAGTCATAGCCAAGTCGGGGCAGGATAGGGGGAGAGGATGCTGTCATGGAGTTGATCAGCTGCAGAGTGGAGGGGGGCAGGGTTAGGTTGCGGAGGTTACGGCTGGTAGTAGTGTGACATTTGGAGGGGTAGGCATTGGAGGGCAAGGAGATAGAGAAGGTAATCAGAGGTATGGTCAGAGAGAAGGGAAGGGGGTGTTAGTGAGGTTGTGGGGAGCGCAGCGGTTGGAGAAGACGAGATCAAGGATATTACCTTCGGAGGGTGGTGGATTGTATGCACTGTGCAAGTGCAAAGGAGGAGGTTAAGTGGAGGAGATGGGATGTGTCCAGGTTTGTCGAGGTTGACAGGGATGTTGAAATCCCCAAGGATGATGGTGGGTAGCTCAGAGGAAAGAAAGAAGGGTAGCCAAGAGGAAAAGTCATCCAGGAAGCGGGATATGGATCCAGGAGGCCGGTATATCACAGCAATCTTCAGGGGGGTTGGGGAGAATAGTCGGACGCAGTGGGCCTCGAAGGAGGAGAAGGATAGGGAGGGGGGGTTTGGGAGGACTCGGAGGTGCTCTGCGTGACAGGAGCAGACCAACCCCACCACCTTTACGACCGTTAGGCCTGGGTGAGTGGGTCCAGGTGAGACCTCCATAGGAGAGTGCAGCAGGGGTGGTAGAGTCAGTGGCCTGGATCCAGGTTTCCGTAATCGCTAGGAGGTTGAGGGAGCGGGAAACAAAGAGGTCGTGGATGGCGGTAATATTTCAATATCGCAACTGAACACTAGACAGCACTAGCTTAATATTGTTCTTATTATGAATCCTTTCCAATGATACAAGTTAGCCAGTACTGGGCTACATTAGGTTTTATTGGATATGTTTTATAACAGAAAGTAGAAAAATGTTTTTTGTTCAGAATTTTAATTTATATTAAAAAAAAAAATTCCAATACCACCACCAAAAAAAAACTATATAAATTTAATTTGGGTACTTTGTAGCATGACCATGCAATTGCCAGTTAAAGTAGTTAAAATAGCAATAAATGTCCTTCCAGAGATCAAGTGGTTAAAAAGGAAGACAAGGACATGGATGGAGAAACGAGGGAAAACATCAATTATGTAAACAAAACATCATAACTATGTTTAAACCTTAAATAACTAACGTGTTTGAAATCAACATCAACTATCTGGGCCAAGCATGAGTAGACAAAACCAACTGCACAAGGTCCATGGCCTAGAATTGGGTTGTTACTGTGGACTGGGTCTGGTAACTGAGGCCATAACCACAAAAATATCCATAATTGGTGTCAGGAGCTCCCTAACCATCTATACACTTACATTAACAAGAGTTGACAATTCACTGAACTTATGCTATCCATCTCAAAATACAGAATCCATCATGGATTTAACTTACATGGGGTTTAGAAAAGCAAGGTCCAAGTGTTATAGGAGCAAAAACTGGCTACCTTCACTTCTAGTGAAGGGGCTATATAACCAATAAACCTTAGAGGTTATGGCAACTGGATCCCAAACAACAGTGAAAAGAAGCAGAAATCTCACCAGAATAATGATTTTTAGGCTGAAGATGCAGGTGTTAATGAGAAGTAAAACCTCTGGTGAGAGTTCTTAGGGCCAGCAGTCTGCCATGTGCCATTACAGAGCTGCTTGGAAAAGTTAGGGATTTTGTCTAACCATCCCAGCAGAAATGGAACATCTGTTCCTAATTTGGTGCGCTTCTCAGGCTCTGGAACACGAGACCAGTGAATCTGGCTATTGCTACTCAAAGATCCAGACAACACCAGATTTGAAGTAAGCCAGAGGTAGACTAGTTTATTTGTACACCGATACAAGATATATACACTCAGGGGACAGTCCCCCCTCCCTGCATAATGACATAGGGCAGGGCAATCTACATTTAGTAACACACAGGTATTCAAACTTCACACCAGCAGACAGTCCCATCAGAAGGGAGGGCTGCTGGAGACCCCCCCCCCCCCACTAAGCTAATACACATAAACACATATATACCATAATAGTTTTCTCCCAAGCAAGACACACAATAGAACAATGGGATGCAACCACATGGCATTAAACAATCAACAACCCCTCACCCCAATATTAGGACAGATCACCCTGTACCCCTAACAAGCACAGGGTGACCTACACATAATAGGGATATGGGGAGCTGAGACAGGGGTCTCCCCACCTCTCCAAAGTGAGCTGTGTTCCATGGGCCCCCCACCTAAAGTGACCCCTGTCACATATCTCCCCTTTCGACAGGGGGACTAACAAAGGAGGAGACCCCCAGACGGGTGGACTCTGAAGTTAGTCTGTACTTCCAGTCCCCCAATGCCAGCACCCACACAGTACCCCAAGCATAACATTACTCACCCAGCCAACCTCTGTCTCTCTCATAGAACATACCCACCGCTGGGGAGAAGTGCGGTCTGGTTCTTCTCCCTGGAGTTCTCTCAGCTGCTGGAGAGAAGACAGGGTGGCTGGGCCGACTCCATCATGCGGTGGGGGATCTGGGCTGACTGCTCAGCATCCCTGGGGTATCCAGGTGGTGACTGTAGTCTCATCCACTCTGACTTGATGGACATCCCCCAGTGTTCGCAAAGTAAGGCTGACATCCTCCTGTCCCAATGCCAGACCCCTTTCTGGGGTTGTGTCAGTGAAGACCAAAGTCCCATCCACGTACATCAGCTCAAGCTGCAGTTGTGAGATGCCAATTGCATCCTCTTCCTGTAGCTCCTGCGGTGCTGATTGTTGTGGGCAGAGGTCAAAAACGTCATGCCCCGATGCCAGCTCTTCTGCTGTAGGCACCCCGGCTGGTTCCTCCTCAGCAGAAAAGTCAATCAAATCCCCAGTCTCTGGAACTGGTGTCTGGGGATAGGGGTTTCTCCATCTCCTGTCCATGGAACCCAGAAGATGTTTCCAGTGCTGGGCAGAGGCTAGAAGAACTCTGCCCTTTTGTCAGCACTTCAGGTTTGGGGACGGCAATCTCTGGAATTTCCACTGCCGATCTTGGGCATGCTGCTGAATAGGTTTTTAGCAGTTGCCTGTATGCCCTTCTTTCATCAGCAGGTATTACAGATCTGGTTCAAGCTCTGAGACCCCTGTGAGACCAAACATAGCCTCTCCATCTTCTCGCAGGTCCTTAAGGGTAGGTTCTCCTTCATCGCCAAACACAAAATGATCTGTAAGGCTCTCCCAAAGCAATCCAGGGCCACCAAAGTCATATCCCTCTGGACAGCATTCTGTTGTTACCACTAAATATTTCTGCTCTGCGCACTATTGCAGAGCCTGATATCGGTTGTCCAGTTGTATCTCCTGCTGGACCAGCCTGTCCAACTCAGTCACCCATTGCTCCTGGGGTTGCTCTCCCAGGAATGGCATCCGTAACTTCCGATGGTCCCTGGCCCATTCCCCTGGGGTTGGATAGCACTTTCCCTTGTACATACCAGCAAGCTGGAGGGCTCCACTCCACAGCAGTACCCGAATTCAATGCCTAAGCTCCAGGTACTTATCTGCAGACACAGTCCTGGGGTATGCTGCAAGAACGATCCACAGCAGCCCGGGAACTCTGATGCCAGGTCCATATCTCCACTGGGATGACTGATGTCTACTTTCCTGATCTTGAATCCCGGTGGTGGTTTGGATGTGTTCACAGCCAGGAAGCACAATCCCACCGTTTGCCACCAATGTAACGGACTCCAGACACCCACGACTGGGTATCTCCGTCAAGAAGCTGCTTCTCATGCTCTGGAACACGAGACCAGTGACTCTGGCTATTGCTACCCAAAGATCCAGGTGGCACCAGATTTTAGGTAAGCCAGAAGGTAGACTACTTTATTTGAACACAGATACAAGATATATACACTCAGGAGACAATCCCTCATCCCTGAATAATGACACAGGGAGGGGCAATCTACATTTAGTAACAAGAGACACACTGTAAGGGAATTCCCGTGAGACGGCTGGCGATTAGAAATGCGCATTGAAATGTGCGATCACGCACGTGCACATGCATGGTGAAGATTGGCGCCAGACGGACTATTTAAAAGGTGACTCTGCTTGTGCTGAGTGCTGACTGGTGTTCAGCTATTCCCCATTTCCTGCTCATTCCTGTGTGATTTCCTTGTTGCTGACCCGGCTTGTTCCTGACCTGACTCTGATTCCTCTCCTGCTTGATACTTGTTCCTGACCTCGGCTCTGCTCCTGACTTTGGCTTGCTTATGATTTAGTACCTCGCTGTCTGCCCATTGAAGACCCTGGCTATTCCTATGACATTGCTCCTGTCTCCTATCCCAGCTTCCTGCCTTGCTCTGGTGCACACCTGGTGACCCACCATACTAGCTCTGCATATCACTACTGTTCCTGAATCGGAGGTTCATCAGTCTTTTAAGGACTCCAGCTGCAAGTGCTGAAACAACATCTGCTGACGCTCTTGTTCCCCTGGTTCCTAGACACCCTCTGTTCCACTTCCAGTGGGGTCAGGGCTTGTGACACAAGTGAGGCCGACCTCGTCATTTCAGTCTGCAATCAGATACGTGATACACAAAGGTATTCAAAATTCACACCAGCAGACAGGAGCGAGGGCTGCTGGAGACCCCCCCCCCCCCCCCCCCCCCCACTAAGCTAATACACATAAACACATACATCCCATAATAGTTTGCTCCCAAGCAAGACAAACATTAGAACAATGGGATGCAACAACATGACATTAAACAATCAACAACCCCCCACCCCAATATTAGGACAGATCACCCTGTACCCCTAACAGGCACAGGGTGACTTACACATAATAGGGATATGGGGAGCTGAGACAGAGACAGAGGTTCCCCACCTCTCCAAAGTGAGCTGGGTTCAATCAACATGCTTTGGAATGTGGGACATTTAACCTCTGGGGGGGGTGGATTTTAGAGAGTATTCAAGGTGGGAAACCATAAATCCAAGTTCAGATTTCATGGGTCTTAACAGAGCAGAGACAACCATTGTGCATGTATGATCAGAGTCCACAACTTGTTGAATATAATGGTGTGGCAAAAGGACTGTGCCCAGTTATGTGTGCCTGAATGCCAAGGCCTGTTTCAATGTGGTGATGCTGCGACTTCTCCATGTTGATGCCCAGATCTTCTCCAGCATTTTGTTTTGTAAGGAAGTGGGTGATGGTGTTCATCACTGAGGTTTTAGCTACCCCAAACTTGTCGCTGTTCTGAACCATAATCTGCCCAGTTGAGAAGATGTTGAGCTGTTTAGTGGGAGCTGTGTCAGGGCTCCCATCATGACAAGGCATTGCCCTCATAATTTTTAATACATTTTGAGTTGATGATTTGGAATGCACATGCAGAACAAGAAGTTGGAGTAAGGTCAGAAGATAAGTGCATACCTATTCTAGGTCAGTGGCTCAATGTATTAACACATGGGAGTCAATGTTAACAGCCAGGCATCTATTTTCAGTGGAGAGGACAGCAACGGCAGCTTTCATATTTTTTCTGGGAAATGAAATGTGACTGGTTGCTGTGGGTAGTCACCCTGTTATTTAACTCTCTCCAGTATACAAAAACCATCAACATTTCTTGTCGCACTGAAGTGCAGCAAACAATCCTAGCATGTAAACCGTATTAAAGCAGAACTTCATCCAAAAGGGGAAGTTCCACTTGTTTGCCTCCTACCCCCTCCACTGCCACATTTTGCACTTTTTTGGGTGGGAAGGGGTACATGGTTCTGACAGGTACCAACTTCTGCGAAAGATCACCGTGGCGATCTTTCAGCCCTTCCTTCTTCCACCCACAGCTTTCTGGGGCACACACAGGGCCCAGAACACTGTGGGATCAGTCACACAGCACAGCGCAGTAGGAAACCAGCTGTGAAGTAGGAAGGCTTCACTGCTTGTTTGCCTTATCCAAGATACCAGCTTCTGCACTTGAAGCCCATTGAAGATTCAGCTGAGGTGATGATATTGCTGGACCCTGGACAGGTAAGTGTCCTTATATTAAATGTCATCAGATACAGTATTGGTAGCTGGTGACTTTTTTTTTGGGTGGGGGAACCGGAGCTCCACTTTTAGTCATAGTATAAATGTGTTATAAATTACCATCTCTTTGGGTTTATATCGTTATTGGCAAAACCCTATACCGAGTGGAATTAATGACCACATATTTGGACAGATAGATGCTGTCATTTCAACACCAGATAGCATGTAGTGTCTATTCATATGTGTAAAGCTAAAATTAATTCATGCATAAAAAAATGGATAATCATACTTTTTATCTGATCCTCTGTACTCAAGAGGGTTATCAAAATTTCAACTCTTCTGGTGCTTCGGCTTTCAACATTCCCGTCATCCCTCAACAAACCTATGGCATTCTGAACACAGCTTCGGATGAGAATAATGGTGTCTAACATCTGTAAATACATGGAAAAAGCTTGTAACTATCTTAAAGCTAACAGAACATAATCTTTTAATTTTATTAGAAAATCATTTACTGCAAACATTACTGGATATATTCTTACATCCTCTGGTCTTGGCAGTGGGACATCAGTTTCCATTTTGTGGTCTTCTGCAGTTCCATTTTCAATCTTCATTTTGTCTTCTGTATCTAAACCCATCTCTGTCTTTATGTCCTCTTCATCAGTTCGACTTTGTATCTTACCGTCCTCATGTCTGTGTGCCATTTCTACCTCCTCCTTGATTTCAATGTTTGTTTGGCACTTAGTTTCATCGTTTACTCTTTCTCTTTTCTCTGCAATAATAAAACAAAGGAGTTAAAGTGCATCTCTGGTCAAAATGTAAAATCATATATTGAGAAATTTTGTACAGAGGATTTATTCACAACAAAAAGTGCAGGATCCTCAGTTTTGTCATGGAGCTGGCTCCCCCCCCCCCATCCTCAAGGCTTGCTGCCTGCCACCCCCCCCCCCCACCCCTCAGCAGCCCCTCGCTCTTCTGTCCAGTCCATGCTGGGACTTCTAGTCCTCCGTGTCCCTGACACAGGCAGCCCTCAGCAGCCCCTCACCCCCCCTGTCCCTGGCAGTCTGGCCCCCTGCTGAGGGAATCCACAAACAGGCCCCCACCCCCCTCCCTTCCCTCTCATGTACATCTTCCTGGGCTCCATGCTGGACAGGAATAAAGGCCATGTTCCCTGGGTGGGTCCGGAGACCTGGGAGACAGGGCCCATTGCCATGGCAACCCGACAGGAAGTCTCTGGTTACCACTGCAGCAGCAAGACGCCCAGCTCTATAAGAGAGAGCAGGGCAACTCCCCTTCTGTTCTCCTGGCTGTGTGTGTGAGAGAAGACTGTGCTGAGTGCCAGTTTCTTGCAGACGACCATCCCCCGTCCCCCATTCTCCTCTCCCTGGCTGACCCGACTGTCCGTCTGCTGCTGGATCCCTCTCCTGTGTGAGGTGAACTCTCTGCTGCCTGGAACCCCTTCCCTGCCTGGACTTACCTCTTGTTCCCTGTGAGCCTGCGGGCTGGACATCTTCCCTGCCTGGATTTAATGCTTTGTTGCCCGTGAGCCGAACCGACTTAACCCTTCCCTGCCTGGAGCTGCCTGTGTGAATTGACCCTGCGCTGCTGGTGTGGACTGTAGCCCCCTGTGTATGGCTCCCCGCATCCAGTAAGTGGACTAACCCCGTGCTGCCCAAAAGACTGAGCCCAATTCTCCCCAGGAACTCGAAGTCCCACAAAGCCACGCCACCCTTGCCTGATTGAACCCTGTGGATTACCATACCCCTGTTGTTCCATATTGCCTTCTAGAGAACTTTACTGCATTGCTGTGTCTGGTGTGGATCTGTCGACTAAAGGAACTGTTGTCTGTGCCCCAAAAACCTCCCCAATAAAACGCCCGCATTCCGGGTTCCGTGCAACCTGTCTCTGTTTGCTCTCATGTCTATCATACTTGTCAAGAGAACCAGATTTATTAAACAAAACAAATAGCACACATACTGTATAGTATAGCATTTTTGACAATCAGCATAGGATTGGATGGGGACGCCACTAAGCTGTTAGTTTGTATCGGCAGGTTCTGCCTCCCAGGCTGGCATGAGGAGAACCCGATTTGACAACTGTCAAAAAAACACCAATGCCCGGCGTCCACCGCCACTATTCCCTGCCCCGTGGCAACCCCTATGTGCTGTTGTAAGGAGGGAGCGGTACAGGGGGTGGTCATGTGTCTCAATCCCGCTTTGTCAAAACCTGCCCATATGTCTAACAAGTGGGTTTAAACAGGATCAGATCGGCTGGGGATTTGATTGGCACTGTGTATATGGCTGACAATATTCATATGACAGCGATCCTCCCCTCCACTTGGTTTATACAGTAGAGCTGGACATATGAATACATTAATTAACCCCTAATTTGCCATACTCACAGAATAAAAGACAATATATGGGTAAATACTAGATAAAACGGAGTGACTGTTAAAAAATTAAAAATTGCTTAAAAATAAAGAATAGCAGATCACATAATTCTACTGGCTATAAATTAATTGTTGAAACAATTTTAAAACAAATAATTCATCAATCATACTAAACATTTACAGAGTACTATCATGAATAATTTGCTTTAATATTATAATTATTGTAAAATGTGCATTATAAAATAGATTATTTGTTAATATACTGTGGCAGTTATATACTAGAAATATAATTTAAAAGATATTAGTGCATAAATAAATAAATGGATTAGTTTACCCACTTAAGGACCAGCCCTTTTTCTGACACTTTTTGTTTACAAGTAAAAATCAGTCATTTTTGCTAAAAAATTACTTAGAACCCCCAAACATTATATATGTTTATACAGTATATATTATATAGGTTTATATATGTTATATACTATATAGATATTTTTTTTTTATTTTTAACAGAGACCCTAGAGAATAAAATAGATGTCATTGCAATCTTATGTCACACGGTTTTTGTGCAGCGGTTTTTTAGACTGCAATTTTTTTTGGGAAAAAAAATACACTTTAATGAATTTTAAAAAACACAATATATACTCCAATTTCTCTGTAAAATATTAAAGATGGTGTTACGCCACGTAAATAGATACCCAACATGTCACTCTTTTAAATTGCACACACTAGTGGAATGGTGCCAAACTGTGGTACTTCAAAATCCCCATAGGCGACACTTTAAACATTTCTACAGGTTACCAGTTTAGAGTTACAGAGGAGGTCTAGCACTAGAATTATTGTTCTCGCTCTGATGTTCGTGTGATATCTCACATGTGTGGTGGGAACGACATTTACATATGTGGGCATGACCTACATATGCGTTCACCACTGCGCGTGGGCACGGGGGGATGGGAGCACTTTAAAATTATTTTTTATTATTTTTTTATTTTTATACTGTCCCTTTAATTTTTTTCCTTGCGATGACAACACAGCATGACAGGTCCTCTTGGTGGAGAGATCTGGGGTCTATAAAACACCAAATCTCTCCTCTATCTTTAAAAAACAAATGGCATTGTTGAAATGGTGCCTGAACCAGAAGTGATGTCATGATGTTGCTCCAGTCCTCCTAGGCCATAGAGATGAGTGGAGGCCATCTTTCCTTCACTCATCTCTATGCCTTGCTGCTACCAGCACCAGATAGGTTCCTGAAGCTATTGATCTTGCAGGTAAGCCCCAGAACCACAGGAAAGCTGCTCAGACAACTTTTAACAGAAAGTCAGGCACCTGAGTTAAAAAACCAATACTGGGGGTTATGGCATCCACCTGCAACCATAACCCCGGTATTCCACTTCAAAGCCGCAAAGTATATAAATGTATTGCATTTTTTTTTATACTGCCTCTTTTTGTTTTTTTATTGTAAAATGTATTATTAAGTAATATATGGTGTCAATTATGTACTATAAATACAATAAAGAAATACATGAACTAGTTAGTCCTGCCTCCTATTGCTTTGTTCTGCTTTTCTGTGTGTGCATGTAACAGAAGATAAATGAATAAGACAAAACTTACGGTGGGAAAAAATATGTACAGTTTTTTATGGAAAAACTAAAGCATATTATATATATATATATATATATATATATATATATATATAGGCGCCGTGCCTGCATTTTTACTGTTCTTTCTGCCTGGAAACTGAGAAATGTCCATGGCGTCCAAAAAGCGTCCCTTTAGGTCAGACGCGGTTTTAGACCGGCTACAGAACAGCGATTGTAAATCAGAACCACTTGCAGAATTGAGTGATAATGATTGGTGGGGGAAATTCATCATCAGACACTGAAAACGATTCTGCGACTGAGCTCAGCGATGTGCGAACTTGGCGCTCTATTTCACATTTCAGTGTTTTTAGTTTGATTATATTATTGAATTACATTTATTATTATTATATTATTATTATTTTTTATGATTATTTATTATATTATAATTTATGATTTTGTGTTTCAAATTTTATCCTATCCGGGATGTTTACTAGACTCTTGTTCGGACAGATTTCAGTGAGTTATTCCTAAAAATTACAGCCTACAATAAAAAAAGACATATTTCTATGCAAAAAAATGTACCGCTTTGAGCACAGAAAATATGGACATAATCAGACCGCTAGGGAGGCTAGTAAATCAAGCTTTATTACTGCCCACTGTTGCACTTTAGGTGACCTTGCTACAGTTTATGCTGATATAGATGTGTCACGGATCCAACCACACGCCACACCCACAGCGACTAGCTAACCGAAGTGCGCACTTGCGGCCGTGACAGGGGGTAAGAGGAATAAAGGGGACGTCACTTTGAATATATAAAAACCATATATAAGACCAGCCGTGATGCTTTCACAGCCCGCACTACCTCTGGCCACCACCGGAGGGAGACTTCACTCTAATCCAGCTGGCCGACCACACACACTGGCAGATACAAATCCTAAATACAATCTGGTGCACTGACTAGAGTTGTGGACCAGTTTAGTAATTACACACCCTTCTAGCGTCCCTCCAGCTACCCTACAAATTGAACCCCGGTGTTAATCACTCTTCCACTGTCCCCACACCCCCCCGCACCAGACACACCACAAACGGTAGCTTGCCACCACCCTACAGTTTATCCGCAGAACGGTCTACTGGGAAACCCCACACACACAGATCTCCATCTAGCCGATCTGTTACCTTTACAATCTGCACGCAATCTGCCCACATGCAATGCAATTGCATACAGATTGGCAATGAACTTGACCAAGCGTTTAAAGGCACTAAAATACAATCCAATCTCTCCAATCTAATCTCTCCAATCTAATCTCTCTGAAGATATGAGCCCGAGCTTAAATACACAGAAGTAACTAATTAATTTTATGATTTAATTTCCCGAAAGTGGGCAGTGCATAAAATATGTACAAAATATAAAAAGTTACAGAAATACAAAAAATACAAGAAGTCACACAAATGACTATTCACTATAAAATAAAAGGGAAAAAAAAGACAGAATAAAACTTTACCAGGATTTACCCTGCGACTGGAGCAAGTCAGAGAGTCAGCAATCCTTTGATCGATCAACCAGCTCCATACGAATCGCCATGTACCAATGCCCAGGTACTCCATTTATGAGGATATGGACGTAAGCGGGATATTAGTCTTTGGCCAATTGACCCTTGGGGGGGTGGTCCTGTACCTGCCCACAGGATGTTCTGGGTGCTGACCTGCCCAAGTTCAATTGGACCAAGACCGGCTTGGAACACCAAGTCGGGGATTGGATTTCCGACACCAGCACATCAGTCTGATCGCAACAGTACCAAACACTGTTCGACTGTCACAATCCAGTGCCACCTAACCATTACCTGCATTTTCCTGGCCTTCTACCTAATCCACAAATATGATTTTTAAGTGTCGGTGTGATGCACAGAATGCCCTACAAGAAGGAAGTATTTCCATCTCTCTGCAACTAATATTTTTAGCTTTTATGAGAGATAAAACATACCCCTTTTATGTATGTAGACACTTTTAGCTCCCCAGACAGATCAGAGACCCCCTGCTGTCATGAAGCCGAAATGTCTCCAGCCACTTCCTCAAATCCAGTTTCTCCAGAAGGTGACAAACTTATTAGCAAAAAGGTGTCACATCCAGGAAGCCGGGGCTTTTCAGGTGCTAATTGATGAGCCTCTGTGTCTGAGTACCTCATTTCCCCAATGACAAGGACTGAAACTACATCTAATCTACTCAAATCTGTACATTTATGTCACATGTACGTTACATCATGTCACATGTATGTTACAAGATGCCAAGCAGTTGATATACTAAAACTAGAGAGGGAACAATCTGGTGCAGCTCTGCAGAGAAACCACATCAGTTAGAAGCTGATTGGCTCCCATGCACAGCTGAACCAGTGTTTGCACTCTCCAGTTTTAATAAATCAACTCCATGTGTCATCTTATACCTAGTTCTTACAAATAATCGCTACGTTGTGTTATTACCTTTGTTCATTCATTTTCATGCTTGCTCATTACCTACCGTATTGGGTGATGATATATTAAGATTGCCTTTACTAACTGGTTCAGTGCCTGTTTTCTTGGACAAGATAATATTACTGGTTACCAGGTATTACTTTCAGTGATTTTCTGTGATATTGCATGCTTTGTGCACTCAACCTAATGTGTCAGAAGGGCTGACGTTCTTATGAAGGTTGAGGCAAAGAACACAGAACCCATCATAACCTGTGGCTCCTGTGGGGGTACTGCTACAATATCTAACAACTGTTAGTCTTACAGTATGTTTCCTGGTTAATTTAATATTTTCCAGTGTACTGTATTCACCTTGGCTTGTTAAACAAACCCCTGGTAGTTGTGTTTATATTTCCACTATTTTAATTTTATAGAAACCCAGTAAAGATATTGAGCAAGACTGGAGCACTGAGTAATGTCATGCTCATTTTATAAAATGCATTTATGGAGTTTTTTTTTTTTTTTTTGCTTTGTTTGAATAGTATACACAGAGAGAGTGTGTTTATATATTTTAATTTAAAGTACTCTGAATCTGAATTAGTTTAATCTCATTCATTGCATAGATTTATAAATACTTGACTCTGTTTCTGCTCCATATGCTGAATCTAATGAAAAGCCAGTTTAGTAATTTTCTGAATATGGGATGATATAGATCCTAACAGTATAACAGTATTTTTCCTCATATGTCACAGCTCATGTAACACATCCAAATGTTTGTATGATGAACCCTTCAACTTATGTATCAACCTGCCCATATCAGCTGTAGATATGTCTGTGATATCTCAATGTCTTTCTGTTTCTGATTTTGTGATTTTTTTCTGTTTTTCATGTGCTGTATAACGTTTAAACTCTCAAAAAAAGGAACTGAGTGAAAAAAGGAAGAAGAATTTGATCAGCCATTTTTCCTATAGTCCTATATGGGTGTGTACCATTACCTTGATTTAAGAAGAGAATGGTGGTGACGCTTGCAGCTATAGGAGCAATGCAGGACACATACTGTATGAGGTACATGACTGAGATTCTGATTCTCATTTTTCTTCTGAGGTTTCATTTTTCTTGTTCTTATCATTTAAATGCACTCTCATTTGTTAATACACATTCAGGTTTCCATTTCTCCAGCTTACCTTCAGCAGAGAACAGACTGCTTATAGTGAGATTCTGAAGCGCTGTGACATCTTCCACCATATCCTTAGGCTTCCTCAGATCATCAATGTGAACAGACTGCCACAGTCCTACAAAGAACACAAATCATTACATGTCCTCGGTATAACTGTTTGGAATGTTTATACTAGTCTGTTCCTAGAGGAGAGAGGACTTAGCTGTTGGTTAGAAACAAATTCAGAAAGGCCTATTTTAAGATCAAGACGATTTTTAATAAACTTATTTATTTTATTATAGGGTATTAAGAGGCGGGGTTACGCATGGGCTCAGGATAGGATGTGAACTAGGAGCAAACGTGTTCTCTTTAGCTTTACGCAAGAATCAAGTGAAAAGAAACTGTGCACGGATAACTTACCACCTCGGAAACCAACATAAGACGTGCCTCCTTGCATTCTGGGAAGTTTGGTTATGAAGCAGACAAAAACAAACACACTTGTGAGATTAATCTTTTGTATTTCATTCACAATAGAGTACCTAAAGACAAAAGCAAAGAAGCATTTAACTGTCAATATATTGCAACAGAATTGTCCCATGTACTAGCCAGTAAACTGTGGTCAAATCCTGCAGGGAGCCTTCTCGGCAATCAGAACACAATGATTACTGCTAGCAGTTAAAGCTGCCAGCAGTAATCGTATGTAAAAAGCTTGACATGCTAGTTGTACCCAACTCAATCAATAGATCAACTTGGGTACAATTAGCCTGCCGATACATGGACCGAATCTTGGCTGGTCCATACTGAACTGGACAAATATCAATCCATGTCTGGCTGTCTTAAGAATGGAATCAGAAATTTCATTAGGCGCTTTATGGGATGAGAAAACACATAAGCATTATTTGTTCAACTATCAGTATATGACATCTAATTTGTTAGGGTTTTAGTACAGTAAACAAGCTTACTTTGCTGATGCCACAAGGTTTGCTCCTTGGGATCCTTCTTCAAAATCAGACTGTATAATCAATACTGATCTCTAGATGAACGCTCGAGAAAAGCCCTGTATTAGAAATAAAATAGTATATTTTCTACTCATTATAAGAGCAATCCAAATGAGGAAACAGAAAACAATCACTAACAAGCCCATGAAAAGACTGGAGACTACCCACAACTCAAACATCCACCTGTAGGAAGGGAGAGAGAGAGAGAGAGGGGGGGGGGGAGAAAGTGAGAGAGACTGCTTTGGCAATGCTAAAATTTTATTTGGTTCTGACAATAAAGCTCATTTGAGAGAATTTGCCAATAAAGCTCATGGAGAGAGGGGGGGGGGGTAGAGAAGAGAGGGGGAGAAGGAGAGGGTGAGAGAGAGGGGGGGGGAGAGAGGGAGGAGGGAGAGAGGGGGAGGGAGAGAGAGAGAGAGAGAGAGAAGAGGGGAGGGTGAGAGAGAGAGAGAGAGGGAGGGGTGAGAGAGAGGGGATAGAGGGTGAGAGAGGGAGAGAGAGGTGGAGAGAGGGTGAGAGAGAGGGGGGGATGAGAAGGGAGAGAGGGAGGGTGAGAGAGAGGGGGAGGGTGAGAGAGAGAGGGAGAGGGCGAGAGAGAAGGGAGATAGCAGGAGAGAGAGGGAGAGAGAGAGCTTGGGGAGATGAAGGGGGGGAGGAGAGGGAGGGTGGAGAGAGAGGGAGGGTGAGAGAGAGAGAGAGAGAGAGAGAGGAGGGGGGGGAGAGAGAGGGGGGAGACAGAGTGGGAGGAGAGGGGAAGATAGAGAAGGAGAGAGAGAGAGTGGGGGGGATGGGGAGAGAGAGGGAGGGGGGAGAGAGGGAGAGAGGGTAGAGAGAAGGGAGAGAGCGGGAGGGAGGGGAGAGAGGGAGGCAGAGAGGAGGGAGGGAGAGGAGAGGGGAGGGAGAGAGAGGGGAGAGAGAGGAGGGTGAGAGAGGGAGAGAGAGGGAGGAGGAGAGGGAGGGGGAGGGAGGAGAGTAGGGGGGTGAGATAGAGGGGGGGGAGGAAACAGAGAGGGAGGAGAGGGGGGGATAGAGAAGAGGGGGGTGGGAGGAGAGAGAGAGGGAGGAGGAGAGAGGGAGGAGAGAGAGGGTAGAGAGAGGGAGGGGGGAGAGGAGGGAGAGGGAGAGAGGAGGGAGATGAGAGGAGGGGAGAGAGGGGGCAGAGAGGGGAGAGAGAGAGAGAAGAGATATAGGGGAATGGAGAGGGGGAGAGAGGGAGGGTGAGAGAGAGAGAGGGAGAGAGGGAGGGGGGAGGGAGAGAGAGGGGTGAGAGAGAGGGAGGGAGAGAGGGAGAGAGAGAGGGAGGGAGATCTCTTTCTCCTTTTAGGGGGCGAGGAGGGAGTGGAGAGGGAGGAGAGGGGGGGAGAGAGGAGAGAGAGTGTGGAGGGAAGGGGGAGAGAAAGGGAGGATATGAGGGGAGAGAGAGGGAGAGAGGGAGAGAGAGAATGTGGAGAGAAGGGGAGGGGGGGAGGAGAGGGGGGGAGAGGGATGTCTCTCTCTTTGTTTCCATGCAAGGGTTTCTGTCTGTTTCTTCTTAACCGCTCTTTCTTTGCGCTAGTCTTTTGAGACCCCCCTCCGATGGGACGGAGGTCGGGAGAGGTCTTCCGTGGGGAGTGGGGAGCAGAAAGGAGGAGGGAGAGAGAGATAGGCAGCCCCTTTTTCGTTTTTAGACCCTCTTTCGAAATTTGAGCTGTGATTTCTTTTTCTCGTATTTTTCTTCTCTCTCTCGTTTTCCACAAACATCTCATACATCTCATTTCACCACATTAATATCATTTATTAGACTATACTACAGTGAAGGAAATGTTGTAGTTTGATTCCCCATAGAAATACAATTTGTTGTTGTATTCTGTCTCTCAGGTGTCTTACACCGAACATTCCATGTTAGACCGATCATTTCTGTGTGAGGGGCGAACCAATACCATTGTTAGCCGATCTATATATCTTTAATGAGGGGCAAACATTCAACAGTCAGCAGGGGAGCAAATAACGCATTTCCTTCACTGTATGTACATTGATGTCTTGCATAATGATTATGTTGAGCGGGGGGGGGTCAGGCAGTGATCCTGAGTCTGCCTGTTCAGGGGCCTTGCCCTCCTGGATAGGAGCCTTGTGAGGAAGCCAGACTGAAGACAACTGAGGTCCTAGCTAGGCTTAGCTGGGGAGTCTATTTGCAAAACCAACCCAAGAATCCATTAGCCCAAGTTGTCCAGGAGGTGTTTGTGAGTCTTCCTCTTCCTTACATGGAAAAGAGCCTGTTGGAAAATGGCAAGAGTCAACTGATGTTCTTGTGGCTGAGTGAGTACAGGACCCCAGTGCTGCAAAGCTGGTGGTGGGGTACTTGGGACTGTGAGTGAAAAACAGGTCACAGGCAGCTGAAGATTGTAATGGGACTTTGCTGGGAAAAGTGCAGCAGAAATTTGTGGAAGTCTTTCAGTTGTACAGAAATTTAGCAGTCCCAATATGTTTCAATTTTTACACTTCCGGGGTATCCTATGATTCCTATAAAACAAATATTTTATATGTCTGCGAGCCAAACTATATCTACCAAATAACCACCTTAAAGCACAAATCTGAACAGAATATGTCCTTGATTTATTACTTCATCGCAAACATCCAACACATAACTACCAATGTAAAATAATATTTCATCAAAGTTTGTTGTGCCTCCTTATTATTTTATAATATCTCTTTAATACTTATAATCCCCTCTATCGGGAGGTTATAACCAAAATTAATAATCATAAATAAACAAGTGATCTAATTTGCAAAAAATATTAAAACGTATGTTCATACCATTGACCAAAATTCATATATAATAATTAATAACTAATATACTTAAAAAATTATTCTAATTAAAAACCTCAATTTCATAGTATCAATACATATCCGTGATTATAAAATTAATTATTATTGAACCAATTACACATCATTATTAGTGAAAAAATCTCAAAAATAATTTTGAAAAATGTCTCATAAATAAAATAATTGATATTGTGTGAAAACAGTGTCCCATTAATCCTGCTAAAAATAGTGACTCTGTGCTAAAATCTTCAATCCGTGACTGTTTGTGAATCCTCCCATTAGTGCCAGATGTGCGCTCTGATTTTTACCTCCTTAAATGCCTGCAATTAGGCTATTTCGCTTCTCGGCTCACCTCCTATTTTGAACCTGCTTGATTAAGACTTTTTCATTTTAGAACATGTGGAACAGGGATATCCTTTATCACTGATTATCCCCTCTGGATTGAAAAACCCCCTCACGGTGCCCCACAAGCCCCCTATACTCTCCCTCTCCAAGCTTTCTCTCCACATATAGGTGAAAAAATTTGGAAACATAGGGAATTTTTTTCCCCTATATGTGGAGAGAAGCATGGAGAGGAACAGTATAGGGGGCTTGTGGCACCGAGGAGGGATCAACCAGAGGGATAAATCAGTGATAAAGGAATCCCTGTTCCACAGTCAAAAAGGAAAAAGTCTTAATCAAGCAGGTTCCAAAGGAGGTGAGCCGAAAGCGCATATAGCCTAATTGCAGGCATTTAAGGAGGTGAGCGCACATCTGCACTAATGGAGGATTCACAAACAGTCACGGATTGAAGATTAAATAAAGCACAGAGTCACTATTTTTAGGATTAATGGGACATTGTTTTCACACAATTCAATTAATTAATATTAATGACGGATTTATTCACAATTATTTTTTTGAGATTTTTTCACTAATAATGATGTGTAATTGGTTCAATAATAAAAATTTTATAATCACGGATATGTATTGATACAATGAATATTGAGGTTTTTAATTAGAATAATTTTTTTAAGTATATTAAGTTATTATTATATATGAATTTTGGTCAATGGTATGAACATACACGTTTTTAATATTTTTTGCAGTTAGATCACTTGTTTATATATGATTATTAATTTTGGGTATAAATAGGGGATTATAAGTATTAAAGAGATATTATAAATTAATAAGGAGCGCAACACACTTTGATGAAATATCCTATGATTCCTAATCCCTATCCAAGTTCACCATTCCCCAATAAAAAATAAAATGGAGGAAGAAGGCAGAAAATGCTGTGTGCCTGGCTGTGTCTGCTCTAATTGGACTGAACTCACCAGTAGCTCTATTGGGGGTGCGCTACACATGCACAGGCTCTTCCCTTTAGAATGACCTGCCCCTAATTCAGGCACTTATGTCAGTTTCAGTAATATTGCCAATGCACACAAATTCAGGTAGTTTTTTATTACTGCCACTTTAAGAACCTGTTGCTTTGGCAGTCACAGTTTCTTAGAAAAATTAAATCTGATTCACAGATTAGGAAATTAAGACAAACTACGAAGCTGTGAGAGAGAGGAAATGTCTGTGCCGGGAAATGTATCTCAGATCATCTTCAGGTTCCACCCACCTCTGCTACAAATTTCCTTGCAGATGTACTAATACAAGGACTACATACTGCTCCCCCCATTGCTCCCACTGTGGGCTCACCCCTCACCTTCCAATGCATGGATTCCTTCTCAGACACCTTCCTATTCAGAACATCCCCCTCACAGAACATCTGCAATGGCCTTCCCCCATCTCACAGCTCAGCTTATCCTTCACCCCTCTCTGCATGCTTAAACCCCCACCCCAAACATAGCCCCCTTTCTTGCCTATAGGGCAATCTCCCATCATAAACACATTGCAAATATTGGACTTCAACCATCTGATAGTGGACCCCACAGTACCGCCACAACCCCACCCACAGCAAGCACTCCTTCTGCTCACAGTGCATCACTTCCCACCTATCTAAGCACATTCTTACATAAACCCCTCCCCCCAGCAGCCTCACCCCCACACACACATAGCACCCCCATCCCCCAGCAGCCTCACCCCCACACACACATAGCACACCCCTCCCCCCCCAGCCTCACCCCCACACACACATAGCACACCCCTCCCCCCCAGCAGCCTCACCCCCACACACACATAGCACACCCCCATCCCCAGCTGCCTCACCCCCACACACACATAGCACCCCCCCACTGCTCACCCCCACACACACATAGCACACCCCTCCCCAGCAGCCTCACCCCCACACACACACATAGCACACCCATACCCCAGCAGCCTCACCCCCACACACACATAGCCACCCCCTCCCCAGCTGCCCAACACCCCCACACACACACACACACACAACCCCAAAAACACCACACCCCCCCCACACACATAGCACACCCATCCCCCCCCAAACCTCACCCCCACACACACACACCCATACCCAACACCCATCCCCAGCTGCCTCACCCCCACACACAAAAAATAGCACACCCAACCCAGCTGCCTCACCCCCCACACAAACACACCACCCCACATCCCAAAAAAGCTGCCTCAAACCACCCACACACAAACACAACACACCCCTCCCCAGCCCCTCACCCCCCAAAACACATACACCACCCCACCCCAACACTGCCTCACAACCCCACACACCCAAACACACACCCCCATCCCCAGCTGCCCACCCCCACACACACATACAACACCAAACCCCACACCCCTCCCCCAGCCCACAACCCCCCCCCACACACACATAGCACACCCCCTAACCCAGCTGCCCACCCCCCACACACACCCCCACCACCCAAACCCCCCAAAAAAAAACCACCCCCACAACCACCCCCCCCACACATACCCAACCCCCCACCCACCCAACCACACCCCCCAACCCCATACAACAAAACCAAAAAATAAAAACCCCTCCCCAGCTGCCTCACCCCACACCAAACACAAAAACAAACCCCTCCCCAAACCCCACCCCCCCCACAACCCACAAACAACATAAAACCCCCCCCAACAAAAAAACCACACCCCCCCAACTACTTTTCACAATACCAAACACCCTCCCCAACACCCCCTCACCCCCCCCCCCACAACAAAACATACCACCACCCACTCCCTGCCTCACCCCCACAAACATACCACAAACCTCCCCACCCTCACCCCCCCCACAACCCACAACCCCCCCCCCTTCCCACACCCCAAAACACACAAAACCAAAACCCCCCCAAAACAACTCACCCAACCCCCTCCACCACATAAAAAAACACACAAAATACCACACACCCACTAACAAAAACCACACCAAAAAAACACCCCCCCCCTTTCACCACACATATACCACCAAAAAACCAAAATCCAACCTGCCTCACCCCCACACACATATCCACACCCCTCCCAACTGCCTCACCCCCACACACATACACACCCCTCCCCAGTTGTCTTACCCCCCAAACACACACACATACCACACCCCCCCCAGCTGTCTCACCCCCACCCACAAATACCACACCCACCTCCCCAGCTGCTTCACCCACCCACACAACAAACCCAAACAAACCCCCCCCCCCCCACCCCCCCACACACACACATATACCACAACCCTCCCTAAAACCCCACCCCCACACACACATAATACACCCCTCCCCAGCTGCCTCACCCCCCCACACACAACCACAAAAAAACCCTACCCAGCAACCTCACCCCCACACACACACATATATCACACCCCCCCTCCCCCACCTCTGCCTACCCACCCACACACACACACATATACCACACCCCTCCCCACTGCCTTACCCCCACACACATATATACCCCACCCCTACCCCAGCTGCCTCACCCCCCCCCCCCCCACACACACATATATACCACACCCCTCCCCAGCCCATGCCCTCACCCCCCACACACACATATTACACCCCCTCCCACAGCTGCCTCACCCCCCACACACATACACACCCCTCCCCAGTTGCCTCACCCACACACTGCCTCACCCACACACACACACAGTATACCACACCCCTCCCAAGCTGCCTCACCCCCCATTTACATTTCACACAAAACCGTTAGAATCAGGCCTGATCCCTGCTGCCCCTCTCATATTGCCACACCCCCATGATCAATGGGTGGCCTATGGAAGCCTGTCCCTCCCTCTGCAAACTCCGCCTCCTCACCAGTGATTGGCTGCCTGATCTGTAGCTCAGGGAAAGCACACAGGCAGAGAGGAGGAGCCAAGCGGCATCATGAGGATCGAGGATGCTGATTGGAGTGAGAGTAAATAGGAGGAGAGCGGCTAGAGAAGGAAGACGGCTAATTGGTAAGGAAAGTATCTGTGCCCTGCGGCCAGGATCTGGGCAGAGCATATGGTACTGCTGCAGCTAGGTATGCTGGCTGTGGATGGGAGAGGGAGGGAGCCCGTGCTGGAGCAGGGGTCAGCAATGTAAGCATCATTGGTGTCAATGGGAGTAATAGTGCCCCATCATTAGTGTTAGTGTGAGAGGAACAGTGCCCCATCATTGGTGTCACTGACACCAATGATAGGGCACTATTCCTCCCACTGACACCAATGATGGAGCACTATTCCTCCCACTGATACCAATGATGGGGCACTATTTCCTCCCACTGACACCAATGATAGGGCACTATTCCTCCCACTGACACCAATGATAGGGCACTATTCCTCCCACTGACACCAATGATAGGGCACTATTCCTCCCACTGACACCAATGATGGAGCACTATTCCTCCCACACTGACACTAATGAGGGGGCACTATTCCTCCCACTGATACCAATGATGGGGCACTATTCCCCCCACTGATACCAATGATGGGGCACTATTCCTTCCACTGACACCAATGATGGGGCACTATTCCTCCCACTGACACCAATGATGGGGCGCTATTCCTTCCACTGATACCAATGAGGGGGCGCTATTTCCTCCCACTGATATCAATGATGGGGCACTATTCCTCCCACTGATACCAATGAGGGCGGCACTATTCCTCCCACTGATACCAATGAGGGGGCACTATTCCTCCCACTGATACCAATGAGGTGGCACTATTCCTCCCACTGACACTATTGAGGGGGCACTATTCCTCCCACTGACACCAGATGGGGCACTATTCTTCCCACTGACAGCAATGATGGGGCACTATTCCTCTCACTGACAGCAATGATGGGGCACTATTCTCTCATTGACACCAATGGTGGGGCATTATTCCTCCCACTGACAGCAATGATGGGGCGCTATTCCTCCCACTGACACCGATGATGGTGTACTATTTCTCCCACTGACACCAATGATGGGGCACTATTCCTCCCATACTGACACTAGTGATTGGACACTATTCCTCCCACTGACACCCAATGATGAGGCACTATTCCTCCCACACTGACACCAATGATGGGGCACTATTCCTCCCACTGACACCAATGATGGGACACTATTCCTCCCACTGATACCAATGATGGGGCACTATTCCTTCCACTGATACCAATGATGGGGCACTATTCCTCCCATACTGACACTAATGATTGGACACTATTCCTCCCACTGACACCAATGATGAGGCACTATTCCTCCCACTGACACCAATGATGGGGCACTATTCCTCCCACTGACACCAATGATGGGACACTATTCCTCCCACTGATACCAATGATGGGGCACTATATTCCTTCCACTGATACCAATGATGGGGCACTATTCCTCCCACTGACACCAATGATGGGGCACTATTCCTCCCACTGACACCAATGATGGGGCACTATTCCTTCCACTGATACCAATGATGGGGCACTATTCCTCCCACCGATACCAATGATGGGGCACTATTCCTCCCACTGACCCAATGAGGGGGCACTATTCCTCCCACTGACACCCAATGATGGGGCACTATTCCTTCCACTGATACCAATGATGGGGCACTATTCCTCCCCACTGATACCAATGATGGGGCACTATTCCTCCCACTGACACCAATGATGGGGCACTATTCCTCCCACTGATACCAATGATGGGGCACTATTCCTCCCACTGACACCAAATGATGGGGCACTATTCCTTCCACAGTGACACCAATGGTGGGGACTATTCCTTCCACTCACACCCGTGATGGGGCACTATTCCTCCCACTGACACCAATGATTGGGCACTATTCCTCCAAATGACTCTGATAATGGAAATAAAATAAGAGGTGGATCCTAAAGAGGAAATGGTGGGGTTTACAGATGAAGTGTTGGATCTTAAACAGGAAGGTGTGGGGCAAATTTTAAATGCGGGGGGGATGCCCAATTTTAGTCTTGCATAGGGTTTCAAGTGGGCCAGTTATATGTAGGGGGGAGTGAAATATTAAGAGCCATGGATTTGTGGGGATTTATTATAAGGCCAGAGAGTATTCAAATAATCCAAACCTCTCCAGAAGCCAGAGGAGGAAAGGAGAGGAAGTCAAGGGGAGAAGTGAGAAGTAGTAGAACGTCATCCGCAAATAGGCATAACTTGTGGTGAGATCCCCCTATCTCAAGCCCTCGGGACATCCGGGTTAGCGCTAATTAGGAGGGTTCTATGGCCAAAGCAAAGAGTAAGGGGGAAAGAGGGCAGCCCTGCCTTGTGCCACGGGAGATTGGGAAAGTGAGCAGGACAGCGATACCTATGTCCAATAGGTATCTAATTCTGGCCGATGGCTCTCGATACAGTGAGAAAATCCAGGTTAAAAAGTGTGGGCCCAAAGCCCCCAGCAGCTCAGAATGTAGCGTAGATATTGGCCATGAAACCGTATCAAATGCCTTCCTGATGTCCAAGGACAGGAAACAGGTAGGAATGTTGCGGGATTTGGCAATATGTGCCTAGAGAGTTGCGCGTCTGACATTATCTCTGGCCTGTCGAGTTGGAATGAATCCCACTTGGTCATTATGAATTAGAGAACCTATACACATATTAAGACGTGTGGGAAAGAATTTTGTCTAGTAGTTTAATATCAATGTTGAGGAGGGAGATCAGCCTATAGTTGGGACCATTGCGTGTCATCCGAGTTAGGCTTTGGGATCATTGAGATGTTAGCTTGTACTGTTTCTAGGTTAAAGGTATGGCCCGATAAAATGGCAGTAAAAGCATTGGTAAGGATGGGCATTAGAAGATGGGCAAATTTTTTGTAATACGTGGCGGAAAAACCATCTGGTCCTGGGCATTTACGAAGCTTTAAATTTTTAATTGCGTTTTAAGGTTTCGGTTAGGGTGATGGGTTGTTCCAATGCTACTAATTGGTGCTCAGAGAGTGCCGGGAAGGAGATGGGGGCCAGAAGGGCATCGGCCTGGGTGGGGTCAAAAGGTGTGGAGGGAGAGTAAAAGTCGTAAAAGAAAGTTTGTGAAAGATTTGTAGGATGTGTTCCGGATTACTAGTGAGGTTGCCAGAAGAGGTGCGTATTCGGATAGGTCTAGTAATCTGATCAAGCCTATGAAGCGAAAGAGCTAGAAGTGAGAGCTCCGCCTGCCTGTCCGTGAGAAAAAGATCAAGAGCCAATCGAGCTTGCTCCAGAGCTTCCTGATTGGCTGGTGTAGGGGTTACTTGGAAGGCTTGATGGGATTGGTTGTAGGTTCTTTTGAGGGAGAGACATTGTTGCCTTTTTGCTTTGTTTAAAAAGGACGCTTTACTAATGCAGAATCCCCGTAGAACCGGTTTATGTGCTTCCCAGAGGAGGAGAGGAGAAATATCGGGTGTTTGGTTTAGAGATAAGTAATCTTTGAGAGCGGCTTCAATTTCTGAGCAGTGAGTTGGATTTGCTAGTAAATTGTCATTAATGATCCAGGAGGGGTCAGAAGGGGATGGGGCTAGGGAGGACATGGAAGTGAATACAGCGCTATGATCTGACCAAGGGATTGGAAGTATTTCAGAGGTCAAGAGTCGGGAGGAGGAGCTGGCGGCTATGAGAATGTGATCTATCCTAGAGAAGGACTTATGGGGGTGTGAATAGAAAGTGTATTGACGCTTAGTTGGATTAAGTTCCCTCCAGGTATCTATCATGGAATGACGCTGTAACACGGCTTGAAGGGTTTGCTTGGGGGTAGGGAGGGGAGAAGTTTGGGGAGATTTGTCAAGGAAGGGATATAAGGTACAGTTTGAGCCTCCACAGACAAACAAAGTACCTCACGTATGGTGGTCTATAACCGATAGTAAGTGGGAAAGGAATGGTAAGGGACCTTGGTTCGGGGCATAATATGTAGCTATGGTAATGTCCACATCTAGGAGTTGTCCTGTTAACAGGAGATAACGGCCCTTAGGGTCTTTGATTTCATTACATAATGTAAAGGGTGTTGTGCGATGGAAGGCGATGATTACCCCTCTGCATTTGGTTGTGGCTGAGGCTGTGTAGACCTGTGGGTAACGGGGGCCAAACAACTTGGGAGTGGAGTTGGGAGTGTAGTGTGTTTCTTGCGGGCAGACTACATGGGCCTTGAGTGATGCAAGAGAGCGGAAGGCTTTGTTGCGCTTCTGTGGCGTGTTGAGGCCCTGAATGTTCAGGGTAAGAATATTTAATGAGCCCATAGGGAGAGTGTATGATGTATTGGATGATAAAGTGTTGCTAGCCGTGAGTGAGGCTGGTAGTCACTGTGTAAGATAGTCTGAATGCATAGAAGGCTGGGTGAGGTCATGGACCCATATGAAGGAAAGGGCGAGGGAACATAAATAGAGAAAGGTACCAGGAAAAGGGAGTGCGGGGCCATTCTAGGCCCAAGAAGTGGTCCCTGGGGCCACCTAAAATCAGGGTGGTTCAGGGAGCTGTAGTAGCCGAAGTGCTATTAAGTAAGCAATAGCACAGGGGCTAAAGGAGAGTGCACAGGTACGCGGACTGTGGGGATGACAGTGTTTTAAATAAATGTATAGTAATGAGATCCCGGAAAAGAGTAGGTAGATCTATTCTCAAACAGCTCAAGAGGTCCTGAGCTCAGGCGGCATCAGGTGTCAAAGCAGACCAACAGGAATGAGGAGAAGTAGCATCCTATGCCGCCAGAGCTGGGGCCCCTGCATACAATCCAAGACACAACCGAGATGTAGCAATGTCAACAACGGTGTACAAAGATCAACAGGCTCTCAAGGATATATGATAGACAAAAAGTCAAATTGACCATCAACTTACGAGGAAAGCCCAAACTAAGGGTTTTTTCAAAAAACAGATACCAAAAAGGGAGGAACAAGGGGGCCAAACTAGCCCTGGGGACCAACATAAGGATACACAACGCCTGCGTCAGAGCGTGAGGCCGGGAAAGTGGGTACCATGGGTGGTAACCTTATCGCTGACCAAATGATGGTTAGTCCAGAGTGTGTGGTATGGTAAAAGGTGAAAGGACGCGGCTCAGTCCATGGTGTCTTGTGGAGAAGGGCCTGGTGATGAGAAGCGTCCCCGTTTGTGGACCCTGAGTTGACCGTCACGGAGTGTGGAGGATAGGATTTCCGTGACGAGCAGGATGTAGATCTGCGTTTGGTACTCTCTGACGGAGTTGTAGGGGAGTGTAGCTGAAGGTTCCGCAGGGTGTCCAGTAGGTCTTCGGAGGTTTTGTAAGAGTAGTCCCCGGGTTTGATATTGGAAGCCTACTGCGAAGGGGAAGCTCCATTTATATGGTATCGCATGCTGCTGAAGCGCTTGCAGATGGGGTTTCACAGCTCTACGTTTTGCGATGGTTGTAGGGCAGAGGTCTTGGAACAATTGGTAGGTGTGACCTTGGAATTGCAGGGATTCCGCGTTGCGGGGTCAGCTTGCAGGAGTTGCTCTTTAGTGCGAGAAAAGTGACATCAAAAAGTGACATCATTGGCTATGATGTCACACGGTGGGCCATCAGAGCGCTGTGTGGCTAATACCCTATGGACCCTGTCCATTTCTAATTGTTCAGTTGGAATGGCTAGGGCGGGCTCTTGGAATAGTGCTGTTACGGTAGACTGAACATCGAGGATCGATTCTGGAAGGCCACGGATTCGTAAATTTGAGCGCCTTGCCGAGGCATGTTAGCAACATTGCATTTTCATCACGCAGCAGATCAAGATCGTCAGCATGTGTCTGAAACGAGGCGTCAAGATCGTCTACTCTCTGTTCTAGGTCGGCAGTGCGTTGTCCTAGTTCACGGATTTCTCTGGACAATGTAGCGGTAATACGGTCAGAGGTTTGTTTTAGCGCTTTATGTAGCATCCTCTCAAATCGTGCTAGAAGATCGGGGGATGTAAAATCAGGTGCTGGAGCGTGTGTGGGGGTATCTGGATCAATATCGGACTCACCCTCTGATGCGCTGGGATGGCTGGGCTGTGCGTCCTGCAGGGCTGCATAAGAATTTGTAGCCTGTTTGCTATCTTGCGTTGAAGCAGTGGCCATCTTGGATGAGGCCTTTGCAAGTGCCTCCTTTTGTGCTTATGCTGCGGTGGAGCCTGGTGGCGGGGTGCCCCTTTAACCATGGTGTGATTTGTCAGGGGGGTTGCCTCTTAGAATGGAGCCCCGATTTATTTATGCTGCTGTGCGGGCTTGGATCCGTGGGCGATGGGCGGG
Source organism: Staurois parvus (assembly GCA_951230385.1). NCBI lineage: Eukaryota > Metazoa > Chordata > Amphibia > Anura > Ranidae > Staurois > Staurois parvus. The sequence goes on along the minus strand of CATNWA010017425.1, from coordinate 96,068 downwards.
CCCTTGCTTGGCCTGCAGAGGAGACGGAGCTGAAGCTCCCTGCACCCGCCCTGCCGACCGCCGGCCGCCGACCGAGCCGAATCGGGTCTGGAGGGTGTTGCCGTGGGGACCTGTACCTCCTGAGATGCCGTGCTGGCTGGGATCCGTGGGCAGACTGCTGTGTCACCCCAACGGGGAGACGGAGCCCTAGCTCTGCATGTCCGTCCCGCCGGCAGCGCATGCGCACTCTCGGGGCGTGCACATGTTTAAAGCATGTCATGTTTGTTATCTATTTTCTCAGCATAACATAATTTTTTATAGTTTATCAGACAATTGGGCAATATATTGTGTTTTTGTGCATTAAAATTCAAAATAGTGTATTTTGTCCAAAAAATTTGCATTTGAAGAATCGCTGCTCAAGTACTGTGTGACATAAACCCCACCCCCATCACATGACCCATTTTTGGAAAGTAGACACCCCAAACGATTTGCTGAAAGGCATGCTGAGTCAATAGAAGATTTTTTACCACAAGTTTTTGGAAAATGACAAAAAAAATATTTACACAAAGTTGTGACTTAAATTATATATTGCTCACACATGCCATGGGTATATGTGGAATTACTCCCCAAAATACATTCTGCTACTTCTCCCGAGTATGGGGGTACCACATGTGAGATTTGTTTTGGCAGTCTAGCGGCACACAGGAGCCCAAAATCCAATAAGAACCTTCAGGCTCCATGCACACTAGTGTTATTTTCAGCTCCTAGAAGCTGTTATTAGCATTGTTTTTCTGCTTCTAGAAACTAAAAGTGTTCTCCAATGTGTCCATGCACACTACTTTAGGCTATTAGCATTTTTTGAACTTCAGCATCTAGGAGCAGAAAAAAAAATATTTTTGTAGAGTTTCTTGGAGCGTTTTTCCAACAGAAAAAAATGCTAAATGCTCCTAAACGCTACTACAATGCTTCTTACAGCTTTTTTTGAGATTTTTTTTTCTAAACATGTATTGTCAAGATACTAATAAAATGCTAATGGCGCATGTGTGACCATGGATGATGGCGGTCGCATAGAGCATGAGCTCTGCTCATCAATGGCCAGCACGGACTCACCCGCCACTGCCTTCCTTCTGCTTCGGGTGAGTCGCACCTCCTCTGCACCCGGCCCGGCACCAGGGAGGGACCTCCATGGGGAAGATGGGGCGCTGGAAGCCCCCCTCCCCGCAGCCACAGGATTCGCGGCTCTCACCACTCCGGCGGTTCTTATCCAGGCTGCAATTCCCGGCCTCTAGTATGTCCAGGAATCCAGGGAGCGATCCCGGACCCCCGGTGGTCACGGAGGGTACTGCACCCTCATGCCATACAGCATCTCTGCCTGCCTCTGCCCTGATCCAGCCCAGATTTCCCAGCAGGCCGTCTCGTCATCTTCTCTCACAATTTCAGCGCTAGATGATAAACTGCAAATATTCTTATGCAATATCACCACATCCATATCTGCTGAAATTGGAAAACTGGCCTTGGATTTCAGAGGGGAAATAGCTCAGATTGGAGACCGCACGGATAAACTGGAAAATAAGTTTGATAAATTGGTGCAATACGTTCATGTTCTGGAAGAGGACAACGCATATCTGAAGCATTCCATGTCCCAAATGCAGCTCCAACAAGAGGACTTGGAAAACAGGGAACGTCACCAAAATATCCGTATACGTGCTATGTCCGAATCTATTGCTGATGCACAATTACACCATCACCTATTGTCCTTTTTCATCGCAACTACTTCCATGGTTCCAGAAGCAGATTGGCGAATGGACAGGGCTCATCGCTCTTTGGGCCCAAAACCTGTTGAAAGGCAGCAGACCACGCGACGTCATAATTTGCTTCCATTTTTTTCAAAGCAAAGAAGCCTTATTATCAGTGGTTCGCCACAAATCATCTCTGGAATTTAAAGGGTGACAGTCTCCAACTCTTCTGCGACTTGTTCCCGATTACCCTGGCCAAGCGGCGAGCTCTGAAGCCGATCACCACACACCTTCAGCAACACCGTCTCCCTTATCGGTGGGGGTTCCCCTTCAGGCTGGTCGTATCTAGGGACAATACTCAAGTTGTTCTCCGTGATCTTCATGAGGTGGATTCTTTCTTAAAGTGCCTGGGACTTCCACCTTTGTCAGATGATGTGTCCTCACTGCCACCCACTCCATCCCGTCCATCCGCCACCCCCAACAAGATCTGGACTCCAGTCCGCGGAGGCCGGAAGAGACTCTCACGTACCCCGCAACGTCCACATCATGCTCGGTCAACCGATCCGCCTGTCTGATGATTCTCTGGGGTGACCTTCTGATGTGAATCTGGTGATGATCCTTCCCTCCTGGTCTATACATGATTTTTCCACAGGTTTTTCTTTTTTGGCCGGCCGAACCCTTGTCGGGTGCATTTTTCACTTTTGTTCTTTCTGGCTGGGTTTGACGACCTTCCTGATGTTTCGGATGTCGTGCTGCTCCTGATTTTATCTAGTCATAGGCCTAGACGACTTGGGTCTAACTGTTGCTCCCAAGTTTATATCCTTGCGGATACTTATGTCTACCACTGTGTTTACTCTTTTCTGTGTTATTTTAATGTCCTTTGTTTCTTTTTCTATTACATCTCTGGTATATCATTCATCTTTCATGCTAATACATGTGCTTCATCCATTATTGTTTCAGCATGGCAGGTTTTTGTCATATTTTTAAGTCTCCATTCAAAAACAGATGACTTTCATTTCAAATCAATTTTTGGCTCCTTTCAACTGTCCTTTCGTTTTGCCTCGAGATTTTTTTCCCAAGCCTATTCGGCCTTTGATCGTTCCGGGAAGGCTGGGGTGGCAATTTTGATTAGGTCACACTGCTCCCTTCGGGTTGTTTCCTCCAAAGTCGACCAACAGGGTCGCTTCATTATTTTGGAATGTATGCTGAGTGACATTCCCCTTGTTTTGTTGAATTTATACGCCTCAAATACGGGTCAATTGCAATTCCTTTCCCAAACACTCGCCAACTCTTAGATTCCGTTTCCACTTTGCAAGTGATTGTTGAGGGTTATTTTAATTTGTTTTTTTTTCCCCCCATAAAGACAGGAAAGTGCTTTTTGAGTCCACACCCTCAAGGCGGCAATGCTCCTCTTCAAAATCCTTCCATAGACTGATAAAGGAGCATCGTCTCTTTGACGCTTGGCGGATTAAACACCCCCTCCATAAACAATTCACTTTCTACTCCACCCCTCACTGTAGCTTCTCCCGCCTAGATCATTTTTTTTTCTCTGCCCCACTGCTTCCTCTCCTGGTCTCCTCTGAATTCAACCCCATTACCTGGTCTGACCACGCCTCTCTGACCTTGAACCTTTTTTTCCCTCCCGTTATACCCAAAACCATGTCATTGGCGCCTTAATGAGACCTTTCTTTCCACAGAACATCTTAGGGATAAACTTTCTCGGGGACTTGATACTTATTTTACCCACAATGTTGGCTCCGTAGCTTCTTCCTCAACCCTGTGGGAGGCACATAAGGCGGTATTTCGAGGACTCTGTATTTCTATGGGCTCCCGTTTAAAAAAGTCCTTGGCGAGTTCTAGGGCCTCTCTTATTCATCAACTGTCTTTGGCGGAACAACGGTTTTTGGCTAAACCGTCCATCTCTGGGCTCTGGGGGGTAACATCTCTTGGTGACCGAATTAAAGCTCTTGACTCCAGTAAGTCTGCACAATCCCTCCTATGGGTTAAGCAGCAATTTTACGAATTTTCTAATAAACCTCATTGTATGTTAGTCAATTGACTCAAAGCTCAGTCTCCTTCAACGATGCCTGATCTTTTAATCCAGCCGAATGGAAGCCCTACCTATGATCCCCAGGTCATGGCATCCCTTTTTGGCTCATACTATGAGAATCTGTACAACTGTCTGACCCCAGATCTTCACCCGCCCCTCACACAGCTACTTTTTGATAATTTTTTTGATCCCCTATCACTTCTGAGACTATCACGTTCAGACATTGCCACCCTTAATGCTGACATTACATCGGAGGAATTACTTGACACAATTAAACATCTCCCCTCTTGTCAGGAATGGACTCGCCAATACTGGTGGGACTCACCTGCCTTGTGGGTTGCAGTACCAGGGCTGGCCAGCGGGTGCTCTCAGCAACCAGAGGCTCACTCCGGCAATTAGCCATCACCTGGGGCTGATTGCAGGTGGTGTATTTAAGGGATGGCCAGACCTGCAGTCAGTGCCTTTTTGTACTGTTTGCTTGGCCCTGGTTTTCTGATCCTGTTACTTCTGTCCTGACTCTGCTTGAACTCTGCCTGTACTGACCTCGGCTAGTCCTGACCACTCTCCCGCCTGCTCCTGGTACTCCGTTTGCCTGTTTGCTACTGACCCGGCCTGTCTGACTACTCTTGTATTGTATGTTTGTTATCTGTTGGAGGTTTGGTTCAGTTTGTTTGCACTGTGTTATGTTTAGTTTTGCACTGCGTTTGTATTGTTAGTCTTAATAAATTATATTATTTATTATATCTGAAGCCTGCGTTTCCCTGTGTCAGTCCACACACTTCTGGTCATACCCGCATCCCTGACACCTCTCGTAAAACCCCGGGACCGGACGGACTGCCCTACTCCTACTATAAATCCTTTATTGGTATCCTGGCCCCTCATCTCCTCTCTTTTTATCGAGAACTTTTTAAGGGTGTCACACCCCAGACTGAATTCTCCCGTGCATATATCTCGGTTATCCCCAAACCCGATAAAGATCACTCTATTGTAGACAACTACAGCCCCATTGCCCTACTTAACTCCGACTACAAGATTTTCACTAAAATCTTGACCAACCGACTGTCCGGAATTATTTCCAAACTCATACATAGGGATCAAGTGGGCTTTGTACCTGCCAGACATGCTGCAGATAACACCAGGAGATCTATTGATCTGATTGACTTGGTTAACCGATCCTCCATCCCTGCTATATTATTGAGCTTGGATGCTCAAAAAGCTTTTGACCGTTTAAGTTGGCCTTACATGTTTATGGTCTTGGAGAGGTTTGGCTTCAGGGGTCCATTTGTGGCAGCCTTGAAGGCCCTTTATTCTTCCCCCCTTTTGCAGGTCAGATTAGCCTCTTTTTATTCACTCCCCTTTCAGATGTCAAATGGTACACGTCAGGGTTGTCCACTTTCTCATTTACTGTTCATTCTTTGTCTGGAACCATTAGCTAGGTCGAATCTGGATATTCGCGGGATACAATCCCATACCCATGAGTACAAATTATCGCTGTTTGCAGATGACATCCTCCTCACACTTTCGAGTCCCCATACCTCCTTACTGATTCTACATAAGACCTTGAAACAATTTTGGGCCATATCAGGCTACAAAGTTAACACGTCTAAAACTGAGGCACTCCCACTACATGTCCCACCTGTCGTTTTATCCTCTCTTCAGGAAGCCTTTCCCTACCGGCGGTGCACCCACTCTTTAAAATATTTAGGTACTAATCTTACTTCCTCTTACCAATCCATATATGAGGCCAATTTCCCCCTCCTATTTATAGCAATTTCTCGCTCTCTGAAACACTGGGATTCCCTGCCCATTTTTTTTTCTCGGACGCATTAACGTTCTAAAAATGACCATGTTACCCAAACTTCTATACTTATTTGTGACCCTCCCCGTTCCTGTTCCTATGTCCAAACTTCATTCATTCCAGAAATCTTTCCTGCATTTTATTTGGCACAAAAAAGCGGCATAGGATTGCACGTTCTGTTTTGCTCTCCCCACGTTCTAGGGAGGGGCTTGGGGGCGCCAGATATAATAACCTACTACTATGCAACTCACCTTCATTTTCTCATGTCATGGTCCACTCATTACCCTCCCAACACATGGACTGAGATTGAATCTTTGCAGCTGTCCCCAGCTCATCCATGTTCCCTCCTTTGGTCGACCTCAGCAGTGGATGTCTCTTCCTTTCGTTACCTATTCCTTGGTCCCATGCACTTTTCTCTGACTGTTTGGCAGAAATGTAAGGCTAAATTTGCATTGGTCTCTGACTGCTCCCCACTGACAAATATCCTCTATAACCCTAACCTTCCAGACAATATGGCCATGTCCCGGATGTCTCTTTGGGTAGTAGCTAACCTTTTTCAATTGCGTCACCTGGTACACCCGGTGACTCGTAAGTTACACACATTCTCAGATCTCCAGAAAAAAGCTCTTCTACCTTCTCAACACTTATATATTTACCTTCAAATGAGCCACTTCTTTTCCACCTTGTCTCCTTCATTGATCCTGGGGAAGCCTACTCCCTTCAAACGTTTATGCATGCAGGGTCCCCACCAAAGGGGTATTATTTCTAATACATATAAACTTCTTATGGATGCCCCCTCCTTATCCAATGACACTCACCTTTACATGCGTAGGTGGTCTCAATTTTTACAATGTGATATTGATTTATTAATGTGGAAGAAAATTTAGGAAAATGCATCTCGATCTTCTGTCTGTGTGGTTTTTAGGGAAAATATATACAAGATCATGATGTTATGGTACAAAACACCTGAAGTTCTTCATGCTTATAATCCAAATGCTTCTCCTGTGTGCTGGCGCTGTGGTAAAGACCTTGGTTCTCTCTACCATATCTTTTGGACATGCAGTTCCATTACTCCTTTTGGGAAGATGTTCTTTCCCTGTTACAATCACTATTGCATACCTCTCTCCCACTTGATCCACTACATTTTTTGCTAGGTCTACCATTCCCGGGACTACCTAAACCATCCAGAAAACTTGCTGTACATGTTCTGACCATGGCTAGGAGAAGCATTCCTATGTGTTGGCTATCCTCTACTTCTCCATCAATGCCGATTTTGTACAAACGTATTGCTGATGTAAGACAGATGGAGTATTTGACTGCACTACATAGTTGTTCGTTTGCTGTGTTTGAGATAATATGGCTCCCATGGGATACCTTCATTTCCTCTGTACTGGCCCAAATTGCAAGGTCCTGATAACCTTTACACTGTTATTTTATGATTTTGCTGGTCCTGATTCTATGCAGTTTTGTCATCGATGTACCTCTCTGTTATGCTTTTTCTCTTTTCTTATCCTTTTTAAACATACTGTTTGTATTTACATGAAAACCAATAAAAATTGTTAATATAAAAAAATAAAATGCTAATGCTACTAAATGCTTCTAAATGCTACAAAAACACTACTAAAATGCTATTAAAAAAATGCATTACCAGTTGTTTTGTATCCAGCATTTTTTAGCTGAAAAAAATGCTGATGTGCATGAGGCCTCAGGCTTTTAAAGGGATTTATTTCCTCGTTACACTTCATGACTACCTATCACAGTTTCAGAGGACCTTAAATGCCAAAAGAGTATAACCCCCCCCCCCCCCCCCCCAGTGATCTCTTTTTGGAAAGTAGACACTCCAAGGTATTTGCTAAGAAGCATGGTGAGTATTTTGCAGATCTCATTTGTTGCCACATGTTTTTAGAAAATGAAGAAAGAAAACAAAAAAATCTTCTTTGCTTTTTTTAAATTTCAAAACCTTGTGACAAAAATGAGTTATGAAAAATACTCACCTTGCATTTTATCAAATTCCTTGGGGTGTCTACGTTCCAGAAAGGGGTCATTTGGGGGGGTTGGTGCTATCCTGGCATTTCAGGGCCTCCAAAACTGTGATAGGTAGTGAAGAAGTGAAATGAGGAAGTTACGAACCTTCATGCTTTCAAAGTGGTCATTGGATTTCAGGCTCCTGGCTCCCAAAACATCTCTCACATGTGGTACCTCCATACTCAGGAGAAGTAGCAGAATGTATTTCGGGGTGTAGTTCCACATATACCCATGGCTTGTGTGAGAAATATATCATTTAAGTGACAAATTTGTATAAAAATAAATTAAAACAATTGTTTTGTCAGTTTCTAAAAACTTGTGGAAAAAAATAAATCTGCCATGGACTCAACATTCCTCTCAGCAGATAACGTAGGGTATCTACTTTCCAAAAAGGGATCATTTGGGGGTGTTTGTATTTTTCTGGTATTTTAGCACCTTAAGAAATGTGATGGGCAGTCAGAAAGTAAAAGCTGTGTAAATTCCATTATCTATACCTTAGTTTGTGGAGGCTATAACTTTCACACAAAGCAATCAATATACACTTTTTTTTACCAAAGACATGTAGCAGAATACATTTTGGCCTAAATTTATGACTAAATTTGAGTTAATTGGATATTTTTTTATAACAGAAAGTAGAAAATGTAATTTTTTGTAAATTTTCATTTTTTTTTTCTAATTTATATCACAAAAAATAAAAAAGCAAGTGGTGATCAAATACCACCAAAAGAAAGCTTGATTTGTGCAAAAAAAGGACATAAATTTAATTTGGACATGGCATTGAGTGACTGTGCAATTACCAGTTGAAATAGTGCAGTGCCGAATAGCAAAAAATGGCCTGGTCGGGGGGGGGGGGGGGGGTAAATCTTGCAGAGGGCAAGTGGTTAAAACAGCAATTAAAGGTTATTTTCCCACATCTGACTTTTTAAATTGCAGTTAGTGTCAGTGTATAAATAGTCATTGAGTTTGTCAGCTCTCATGTGGCTGCAAAGATCAGTCTGGATAGTGAGCCATGGGGAGCAGAAAAGAACTGTCAAAAGACCTGCATAACAAGATAATGGAACTTTATAAAGATGGAAAAGGATATAAAAAGATATCCAAAGCCTTGACTATACCAGTCAGTACTGTTCACTCATTAGGAAGTGTAAAGTTCTGGGCTCTCTGGATACCAAGCCAAGGTCAGGTAGGCCAAGAAAGATTGCAGCCATAACTGCCAGAAGAATTGTTCAGGATACAAAGAAAGCTCCCACAGGTAACCTCAGGAGAATATACAGGCTGCTCTGGAAAAAGATGGTGTGGTTGTGTTTCAAGGAGCACAATACAACAATACAAAAGTGATCTGCATGGTTGAGTTGCCAGGCAGAAGCCTTTACTGCACCAATGCCACAAAAAAAGACTGGGGTGGTGTGTCAAGGTGTTGTCGAGCATATTATAACCAGGATTTTCATGGCATTGGCGCAGTAAAGTCTTCTTTCTGGCCATTCGACCATGGAACTCATTTTTGTTCAAGTATCATTGTATTGTGCTCCTTCAAAACAACCATAATGTTTTTTTCCAGAGCAGCCTGTATTTCTCCTGCGGTGACCTGTGGGGGTTTTCTTTGTATATTGTGGGATGCAAACCTTCGAGTGCAACTGTGTGTGTGTATATATATATATATATATATATATATATAATATATATATATATATATATATATATATATATATATATATATATATACACACACACACACACATACATACATACACAGTATATACAGTGAGAGAGGAAGAGGCTAGCCCTTGAAACGTGTCAGCCTTTTGGATGTCCACAATTCTCATCACAGACAGATACACAGTGTGAATTGGACAGAGCTGTTCCTTCATGGTGTGCCTTTTATGTATTGACTATTGTGAGTAGAATACCTATTTTTTAACATTCAATAAACATACTTTTAAGGTAATGCACTAGGCCGGTGTGAACTCTGTTTGTTTTTCTCTATTCAGTATATTTGGACTCCCTGGTCCTTTGAGGGCACAAGGCATGCATACCCCAAGAATTTCGTTATGTGGTTCCAATGACATTGAGTCCATCAACAAGCGCAGCAGTTTCTGGGTTTTCCACTTCTACACTACTGAAGGAAATAAGTATTTGCTCCCCTGCTGATGGTGAATGTTCGCCCCTCACACAGAAATGATCGGTCTAACAATGGAATGTTCAGTGTAACACTGAGAGACAGAATACAACAACAAATTCAGCAGAAATGCGTCTAACAAATGATGACTGATCTGCATGTTCATGAGGGAAATAAGGATTTCATCCCCTTCACAAAACATGACTTACACATGACTTTAGTACTTGGTGGCAAATCCCTTGTTGGCAATCACAGAGGTCAGACGTTTCCTGGAGTTGGCCCCCAGGTTTGCATACATCTCAGGAGGGATTTTGGCCCACTCCTCTTGGCAGATCCTCTCCAAGTCATTAAGGTTTGGTGGCTGACGTTTGGCAACTCGAACTTTCAGCTCCCTCCACAGATTTTCAATCGGGTTAAGGTCTGGAGACTGGCTAGGCCATTCCAGGACCTTAATGTGCTTCTTCTTGAGCCGCTCCTTTGTTGCCTTGGCCGTGTGTTTTGGGTCATTGTCTTGCTGGAACACCCATCCACCACCCATTTTCAATGCCCTGGCTGAGGGAATAAGGCTCTCACTCAAGATTTGACGGTACATCGCCCCGTCCATCGTCCCTTTGATGCGGTGCAGTTATCCTCTCCCCTTAGCAGAAAAACACCCCCAAAGCAGAATGTTTCCACCACGTTTCACAGTTGGGATGGCGTTCTTGGGTTCATAGGCAGCATTCCTCCTCCTCCAAACACGGCGAGTTGAGTTGATGCCAAAGAGCTGGATTTTGGTCTCATCTGACCACAACACTTTCAACCAGTCCTCCTCTGCATCATTCAGATGTTCAGTGGCAGACTTCAGACGGGCCTGGACATGTGCTTTCTTGAGCAGAGGGACCTTGCGGGCACTGCAGGATTTCAGTCCTTGTCGGCGTAGTGTGTTACCAATTGTTTTCTTGGTGACTGTGGTCCCAGCTGCCTGGAGATCATTGACAAGATTCTCACGTGTAGTTCTGGGATGATTCCTCACTGTTCTCATGGTCATTGACACTCCACGAGGTGAGATCTTGCATGGTGCACCAGACCTAGGGAGACTGACACTTGTTTTGTGTTTCTTCCATTTGTGAATGATTGCACCAACTGTTGTCACCTTCTCACCAAGCTGCTTGGCCATAGTTTGGTAGCCCAGTCCAGCCTTGTGTAGGTCTACCATCTTGTCCCTGACATCCTTGGACAGATCTTTGGTCTTTGCCATGGTGGAGAGTTTGGAATCTGATTGTTTGATTGCTCCTGTGGACAGGTGTCTTTTATATAGGGAACACAATGAGATTAGCAGCACTCCCTTTAAGAGACTGCTTCTAATCTCAGCTTGTTACCTCTATGAAAGACACCTGGGAGCCAGAAATCCTGCTGAATGATAGGGGATCAAATCCTTCTTTCCCTCATGAACATGCAGATCAGTCATCACTTATTAGACGCATTTCTGCTGAATTTGTTGTTGTATTCTGTCTCTCAGTGTTACAATACACCGAACAGTCGATTTTTAGACCGATCAATTCTGTGTGAGGGGCGAACATTCAACATCAGCAGGGGAGCAAATACGCATTTCCTTCACTGTATATCAATTTCAAACTCTTAAGGTGACAGCAAATGACAGCCCATGCCTTTGACTGGATCTAGGAGACTTAAGCAAATACCATATGTATTAAGCAAATATGTAATGATTATTCCAATGTTTACTGCTCTGTCAAGTCAACACTTACCGAATATTTTTCAAAAATGAGAATTCTGTATCAAACTGCTGCAGGCACAAAATTTCTATGCTTTTGTTGTAACTTTGTAACTCTGTTTCTAAAACCTTTTTGTCAGCAGACGTCAGAAGGCGAGAAAAGGTTGTGATCTAAAAAGACAAATCAAGATTAAAGCATCTCCAGCCACAAACTACAAGATAAAAGTGTGGGAATTCAGAGTGGGAATAATTATCCTTAGGGGTAAAATCAGGAAGACAGGTATTTTCAAGAGGATGAATGGCTGGTAAACACCAATGATTCAGTTGGATTTAGACTAAAGAAACATGGCCACCGCACTGTTATGGTGGAGAGCCGGGCTTCATAAATATGTGATGTATTCAATCACTTAATCAGAGAACAACACAGTATATACAGGTGGCAGTACAACCATCTCCTGAGGAAGTCACATGGTGTGACGTAACATGTAGAGTGGGCTGATGACGTCAAGACGCTATGCCAGAAGTTTACGAGCCTCCATTTTGGAATTTCTCTGAGCATATTGAAACAATTGAGTTCTGTCCGTGATACTTTTTTTATTTGCACTAACATACAATTTTGAGGACAAGCTTTCGGGGAATGTCCCCTTCTTCAAGGTCTAAGCAGTACTATTACAGATCACAAAGTTTAGGCAGAATATTAGAAGGGATTGAGAGAAAAAAAAAAAAAAAAAAGGGCTACAGATAAGATACTTCAAAAGCGAGGGGGGGAGGGGGGATACAACACTCACACAGAGGGGGTCAAGTTTTAGCTAATAGATAGTCATAAAGCTGTCGGATAATGGTTGAGGAATCCCAGGTCCAAATTAAGACCGTTATCTTTTGTGTCAAGTAGAATTATCATTCTTAGTTCAAATGTTTTTCTTTCCTGGATGGATTTAAATTTTCCTTTCAGAACTAAAATATTGAGGTCTCCCATTGTGTGGTCTGCTTGTGTGAAATGGTGTCCTACAGGTGTGCAGAGGTAATCTTCTTTATGTTCCTTGATGGTATGTCTGTGTAAATTCATCCTTGTTTGCAACTTCTGTCTGTTTCACCAAACATAAGATCCTTTGCTGCATTTTCTGCACTGGATAAGGTACACAACATGACTGGAGGTGCAGCTGTATGATCCGGAGATATTGAAGATCCCTTTTGAGTGTCTGACACTTTTTGATGGATTGATTTGGTTGCACAGTTTGCAGCGTTTCTTATTGCAGGGTTCGCTTCCATTATTTGTGGCATCATCATCAGAAGGAAGTTTCCTACTGATTAGTTTATTTCTGAGGTTGGGGGGTTGTCTGAAGGCCAGTATTGGGGGGGTTGTCTGAAGGCCAGTATTGGGGGTTGTCTGAAGGCCAGTATTGGGGGGTTGTCTGAAGGCCAGTATTGGGGGGGTTGTCTGAAGGCCAGTATTGGGGGGTTGTCTGAAGGCCAGTATTGGGGGGTTGTCTGAAGGCCAGTATTGGGGGTTGTCTGAAGGCCAGTATTGGGGGTTGTCTGAAGGCCAGTATTGGGGGGTTGTCTGAAGGCCAGTATTGGGGGTTTGTCTAAAGGCCAGTATTGGAGGGTTGTCTGAAGGCCAGTATTGGGGGTTGTCTGAAGGCCAGTATTGGGGGTTGTCTGAAGGCCAGTATTGGGGGGTTGTCTGAAGGCCAGTATTGGGGGTTGTCTAAAGGCCAGTATTGGAGGGTTGTCTGAAGGCCAGTATTGGGGGTTGTCTGAAGGCCAGTATTGGGGGTTGTCTGAAGGCCAGTATTGGGGGTTGCTGGAATATTTCTTTCAGAGTTCCATCCTCTGTTATGATGAGTTGTAAATCTTTGATTATTGTTCTTATCCCTTCTAGTGCCGGGTTGTATGTGGTTACTAGAGGTACACGGTTGTTTGTTTTTTTCTCTTTGTACTGAAGTAGATTTTCTCTTCGGGTTCTCAAGGCTGTGTTTATGCCGGTGTTGATAGTTTTGTCCTTGTAACCTTTCTTATGGAAGGCGTCTGCTAGTGTCCCGAGATGTGTATCTCTGTCTCTTGGGTCAGAACATACTCGGTGGTATCTGATGTCCTGACTGTGTATGATGGCACATTTCGTGTGTTGGGGGTGGAAGCTGGAACTGTGGAGGTAGTTGCCTCTGTCGGTGGGTTTCCTATATATTGAGGTGTGAAGTGTATCATCCCTGATGTATACTGTGGTGTCTAGGAAGGTGACGTGTGTGTTTGAGGATTCCAATTTTAGTTTGATTGATGGATGAAAGTGTTGATCAATGAGTAAAATTGTTTTAGGTTTTCTTCACCTTCTGTCCATATGATGAAAATATCATCAATATAGCGATAGTATCTGTATGGTTTTTGTTCCATGCTGTTCAGGAATTGTTCCTCCAGGTCAGCCATAAATAAATTGGCATATTGGGGGCCATTTTACTTCCCGTCGCAGTGCCCATACATTGAAGATAGATGTCTTTATTGAAGGCAAAGTAGTTGTGTACATCCATAGATTACTATACAGGGATACTACATCCATAGATTACTATACAGGGATACTACATCCATAGATTACTATACAGGGATACTACATCCATATATTACTATACAGGGATACTACATCCATATATTACTATACAGGGATACTACATCCATATATTACTATACAGGGATACTACATCCATATATTACTATACAGGGATACTACATCCATATATTACTATACAGGGATACTACATCATCATACTATTACTATACAGGGATACTACATCCATATATTACTATACAGGGATACTACATCCATATATTACTATACAGGGATACTACATCCATATACTACATACTATTACTATACAGGGATACTACATCCATATATTACTATACAGGGATACTACACCCATATATTACTATACAGGGATACTACATCCATATATTACTATACAGGGATACTACACATCCATATATTACTATACAGGGATACTACATCAGGGATACTACATCCCATATATTACTATACAGGGATACTACATCCATATATTACTATACAGGGATACTACATCCATATATTACTATACAGGGGATATACTACATCCATATATTACTATACAGGGATACTACATCCATATATTACTATACAGGGATACTACATCCATATATTACTATACAGGGATACTACATCCATATATTACTATACAGGGATACTACATCCATATATTACTATACAGGGATACTACATCCATATATTACTATACAGGGATACTACATATATTATACAGGGATACTACATCCATATATTACTATACAGGGATACTACATCCCCATATATTACTATACAGGGATACTACATCCATATATTACTATACAGGGATACTACATCCATATATTACTATACAGGGATACTACATCCATATATTACTATACAGGGATACTACATCCATATATTACTATACAGGGATACTACATCCATATATTACTATACAGGGATACTACATCCATATATTACTATACAGGGATACTACATCCATATATTACTATACAGGGATACTACATCCATATATTACTATACAGGGATACTACATCCATATATTACTATACAGGGATACTACATCCATATATTACTATACAGGGATACTACATCCATATATTACTATACAGGGATACTACATCCATATATTACTATACAGGGATACTACATCCATATATTACTATACAGGGATACTACATCCATATATTACTATACAGGGATACTACATCCATATATTACTATACAGGGATACTACATCCATATATTACTATACAGGGATACTACATCCATATATTACTATACAGGGATACTACATCCATATATTACTACAGGGATACTACATCCATATATTACTATACAGGGATACTACATCCATATATTACTATACAGGGATACTACATCCATATATTACTATACAGGGATACTACATCCATATATTACTATACAGGGATACTACATCCATATATTACTATACAGGGATACTACATCCATATATTACTATACAGGGATACTACATCCATATATTACTATACAGGGATACTACATCCATATTACTATACAGGGGATACTACTACATCCATAGATTACTATACAGGGATACTACATCCATAGATTACTATACAGGGATACTACATCCATATATTACTATACAGGGATACTACATCCATATATTACTATACAGGGATACTACATCCATATATTACTATACAGGGATACTACATCCATATATTACTATACAGGGGATACTACATCCATATATTACTATACAGGGATACTACATCCATATATTACTATACAGGGATACTACATCCATATATTACTATACAGGGATACTACATCCATATATTACTATACAGGGATACTACATCCATATATTACTATACAGGGATACTACATCCATATATATATACAGGGATACTACATACAGGGATTACTATACAGGGATACTACATCCATATTACTATATACAGGGATACTACATCCATATATTACTATACAGGGATACTACATCCATATTATACAGGGATACTACATCCATATATTACTATACAGGGATACTACACTACATCCATATATTACTATACAGGGATACTACATCCATATATTACTATACAGGGATACTACATCCATTTATACAGGGATACTAACATTACTATACAGGGATACTACATCCATAGGGACTATACAGGGATACTACATCCATATTTACTATACAGGGATACTACATCCATATATTACTATACAGGGATACTACATCCATACTATACAGGGATACTACATCCCATATATTTACTATACAGGGATACTACATCCATATATTACTATACAGGGATACTACATCCATATATTACTACTACAGGGATACTACTACATCCATATATTACTATACAGGGATACTACATCCATATATTACTATACAGGGATACTACATCCATATATTACTATACAGGGATACTACATCCATATATTACTATACAGGGATACTACATCCATATATTACTATACAGGGATACTACATCCATATATTACTATACTACTATATTACTATACAGGGATACTACATCCATACATTACCAGGGATACTACATCCATATTACTATACAGGGATACTACATCCATATATTACTATACAGGGATACTACATCCATATATTACTATACAGGGATACTACATCCATATATTACTATACAGGGATACTACATCCATATATTACTATACAGGGATACTACATCCATATATTACTATACAGGGATACTACATCCATATATTACTATACAGGGATACTACATCCATATATTACTATACAGGGATACTACATCCATATATTACTATACAGGGATACTACATCCATATATTACTATACAGGGATACTACATCCATATATTACTATACAGGGATACTACATCCATACTATACAGGGATACTACATCCATATATTACTATACAGGGATACTACTACCCATATATTACTATACAGGGATACTACTATTACTATACAGGGATACTACATATTTACTATACAGGGATACTACATCCATATTACTATACAGGGATACCATCCATATATTACTATACAGGGATACTACATCCATATTTACTATACAGGGATACTACTACATCCATATATACTACTATACAGGGATACTACATCCATATATTACTATACAGGGATACTACATCCCATATATTACTATACAGGGATACTACATCCATATATTACTATACAGGGATACTACATCCATATATTTACTACAGGGATACTACATCCATATATTACTATACAGGGATACTACATCCATATATTACTATACAGGGATACTACATCCATATATTACTATACAGGGATACTACATCCATATATTACTATACAGGGATACTACATCCATATATTACTATACAGGGATACTACATCCATATATTACTATATACAGGGATACTACATCCCATATATTACTATACAGGGATACTACATCCATATATTACTATACAGGGATACTACATCCATATATTACTATACAGGGATACTACATCCATATATTACTATACAGGGATACTACTATTACTATACTACAGGGATACTACATCCATATATTACTATACAGGGATACTACATCCATATATTACTATACAGGGATACTACATCCATATATTACTATACAGGGATACTATACCATATATTACTATACAGGGATACTACATCCATATATTACTATACAGGGATACTACATCCATATATTACTATACAGGGATACTACACCCATATATTACTATACAGGGATACTACACATCCATATATTACTATACAGGGATACTACATCCATACTTATACAGGGATACTACATCCAGGGATTACTATACAGGGATACTACCATCCATATATTACTATACAGGGATACTACATCCATATATTACTATACAGGGATACTACATCCATATATTACTATACAGGGATACTACATCCATATATACATCCATATCCTATACATATCCATATATTACTATACACAGGGATACTACATCCATATATTACTATACAGGGATACTACATCCATATTACTATACTACATCCATATATTACTATACATACTACATCCATATATTACTATACAGGGATACTACATCCATATATTACTATACAGGGATACTACTCCCATATATTACTATACAGGGATACTACATCCATATATTACTATACAGGGATACTACATCCATAGATTACTATACAGGGATACTACATCATCATATATTACTATACAGGGATACTACATCCATATATTACTATACAGGGATACTACATCCATATATTACTATACAGGGATACTACATCCATATATTACTATACAGGGATACTACATCCATATATTACTATACAGGGATACTACATCCATATATTACTATACAGGGATACTACATCCATATATTACTATACAGGGATACTACATCCATATATTACTATACAGGGATACTACATCCATATATTACTATACAGGGATACTACATCCATAGATTACTATACAGGGATACTACATCCCATAGTCACTAGAAGTGTATTAGATGGTAATTGCTGGATGTTGCTGATCTTGTTCAGAAAGTCAGTTGTGTCTTGCAGGAAACTAGCAGTATTCATGACTAACGGTTTTAAAATTTTTTCTACAAAGCCTGAGATTTGTTCAGTGAGTGTATTCATACCTGTTATGATGGGTCTGCCTGGATTTCCTGGCTTGTGGACAGCATGTAGAAGTCCCCGATTTCTGGATGATCCGGAATTGCATTTATAAGTTCTGAATGTAGGTGGGCTGGAAGTGTTTTAATGAAACTCATCTGATGATGATGCCACAAATAATGGAAGCGAACCCTGCAATAAGAAACGCTGCAAAACTGTGCAACCAAATCAATCCATCAAAAAGTGTCCGACACTCAAAAGGGATCTTCAATATCTCCGGATCATACAGCTGCACCTCCAGTCATGTTGTGTACCTTATCCAGTGCAGAAAATGCAGCAAAGGATCTTATGTTGGTGAAACAGGACAGAAGGTGCAAACAAGGATGAATTTACACAGACATACCATCAAGGAACATAAAGAAGATGACCTCTGCACACCTGTAGGACACCATTTCACACAAGCAGACCACACAATGGGAGACCTCAATATTTTAGTTCTGAAAGGAAAATTTAAATCCATCCAGGAAAGAAAAACATTTGAACTAAGAATGATAATTCTATTTGACACAAAAGATAACGGTCTTAATTTGGACCTGGGATTCCTCAACCATTATCCGACAGCTTTATGACTATCTATTAGCTAAAACTTGACCCCCTCTGTGTGAGTGTTGTATCCCCCTCCCCCCCCCCCTCGCTTTTGATGTGTCTTATCTGTAGCCCTTTTTTTTTTTTTTTTTTTTTTTTTTTTTTTTTTTTCTCTCAATCCCTTCTAACATTCTGCCTAAACTTTGTGATCTGTAATAGTACTACTTAGACCTTGAAGAAGGGGACATTCCCCGAAAGCTTGTCCTCAAAATTGTATGTTAGTGCAAATTTACAAGCGTTTTCACTGCAGTGTCCCAGCAGGACACTTTTTAATGTGAGTGCACTCTTTTTTTTAAATAAATAATACAGTATTTAAATACTACACTATGTTAAGAGTTTTTTTGCATATATGGAGGATATGTTGGATAAGAAGGAGGTGAAGTCAACCGGAGCTGAGTGAGAAGGAGAGTGGATTTTGAAAAGCCTCGTACCTACCCGGGTTAAAAGGGAAAAGCGCTGTTTGACCTATGTAACATGGGTCAAACAAGGAGGTGATAGTACATATGTATGACATTATTGGAGGAACACATATAAATGTGATTTGTGGACACAAGAATAAAGAAGCACCTGCTTGCACAAGATTTAAGTTACAGGCACTGAATGTTTCCACATATAAAGGACTGGAGTCTTTCATCGGATGCTATTTTAATAATAGTATATGAACTGCATTATACTGATGCACTTTGTGGCTTTGCTATTGTACACTGCAGATGGTGATATATGTGTGGCACTATATATATTATATTATGTCCAAATGTTATACAAATGTCGGATGAAATTCTTTTAGATTGACCTTCAACTATGTAGTGCAAGGACCTGCTGATTGCATACAAATTGAAAGCGTTTAGGTTTTACCTCATATTATATGGTTTTGGTAAATCTACTGGAAATTTGTTTAATGAGGTGCCAGCCTTACTGACCTGTGATTTTAAAGCCAACTGAAGTTTCAGTGTAAATCCCCCAAATGTAATTCAGGTGTTCAAGACATATAAGGAGACGCTCTGCTGTTCTAACAGCCAGTGAGTCCAGATGAATGTGTAAGATAGCCTCAACCACCACTTTGGACTCATTGGGCTGGTGGACCAGCATCTGTCTCCTTACATGACCCGAGCTTCTGGAAGTACTCTGGGACGCTGGCTCCTTCTTTCCATATGCCAGCAGGGTAATCTCTCTTTTGTTTTCTGGCTTGGAGCGGCACCACAAGCCTCCTCCACGTACTGTCAGGCAGGGGCGGACTGACAACTCATGGGGCCCCCGGGCAATAGGGGATCAGGGAGCCACTGTGTCCTTGCCCAAACTCAAAAAAGCCTATGAAAAAGGTACCAGGGGCATCTCATGGGGCCCCCTACTGACCCTGGGCCCTCGGGCAGTGCCCGAGTTTCCAAATGGTCAGTCCGCCCCTGCTGTCAGGTGTTTGGGTCTTGCAGTTTTTTTAGAAGCAGCCACAGCCTGAGTAAGAATGTCTGTCCCTTGCCAGCATGTTGCAGAGAGGGACCCTGTGCTCTCTACTGTATGTAGACATAGTGGTGGATTCTCTGCAGAGAATGGATCTGCTCAGTCAGATCTGTAGCTTTGCAATCAGCAAAGTTCACACTCCCTGCTGATTGGAGAGTTCTGGCTATGAATCAGAAGGGGATGTGCCAGACCTCTGCATGGGGACCACTGCTTCCACACAGGGATCAAGGGTCCTTCTCTGCAGCATATTGACAGTAAAGACATTTTGAGAACACTTTGTTTTGATGCACCTGCATGCATTTAATTGAATGTTTAGTTGAGCTTTAAACCTACACTCCAGACAAACAGCTACGTACACAAATAAAGTTCATAAATGGTAACTGTTATAGTTGCCAAAGGATTCATATTTCTCTCTACCCAGTCCCGGGAGTTAAACAGCTCTACCCTACAGCATAACCCTGTCTAACAGGGAAGGAGACCTGTTCTTTTTCTAGTGCAGTTTCATTTTTACTTATAATTCTACTTCCTACCCATACCCTGTCACTGGACAGTGAAAAAAGAAGCGTCAGACTTGTGAGCTCATGTCTGTCACCTTGCTTTCTCCTCCTATCAGCATGCTCCTTGCACTGCAGCATACCTGACTGGCTACTTGTGCTGCTTTTCTCTTCCTCTCCCTGTGCTCTGCTGTGAAAACTGTACAGAGGACTGCCAGAGGCTGATACAAAGTATACTTCACGTACTTACATTGCTTGAATTAGAAAAGCCTAAAGTCGGCACTTTTAAAGACAAGTTACCATTAGCAGCTCCCATACTCCTTTCCTGATGTTCAACATCGAGAGTCTATGTTAGTTTAGTTGGAAATATAGCTTAGTGGGCTTCTTTTTTGACAGTAGGAACATTTACATCTAAGTAATTACTAAACAGGCTGCACAGTTTTCAATTGTATTACAAACACAAAGATAACTGCCTGTAAAGCAGGCTCAGGATATTAGGCAAAGTGATACAGTACCTCTGTGAAAACGGTATGATTTCTATGTCCAGTTCTCATATGACAGCAGAGGAAATCCAGTAAGGAACCGTGTTTCTGCTTCTTGAAGTACTCATCAATGAAGTCACCCAGGCCTGAGCGGATAACAGAATCAGGTGTGGCACAGTTCAGCAAGATTTGAATTCCTTTGTTTTTCACATCTGTTGTATTTTCAGTATCAGGATGTGATTGTTTCATATTCTCTGTCACTTGAAGAACAACCGAAGCACAGGTGTCTGAATGGTAACCGATAAAAACATCTGCGGGTCTATATGTTTGGGCTTCACCGTGGGTGTGGTATGGGTTACCTTTAGTGAAATCCTTTACCCATGCTTCCAACTCACCAACAATAGCCTTGTGCTCTTTTTTCAGGAATGTGTTTATATCCAAGTAATGTTTCTCAAGACGGTTGATCAGTGGAACTGGAAAATCTTTGCACACAATTTCTTTTTCTTCAATGACTATCAATCTGAACTTTGGATGGACTCTGCACTTGACACGATGTGTTCCTAAGCCCAGGTCAATGTATTTTTGCCCGGCTAGAAAGACATAATACTGGTTTAGTGCATCATAAAGGCTTTCATAAAGGTTCTGGAGATTAAGAAGTATAACCATCTGTCCAGTCTCCATGCAGATCTTAACCCGGTTAATATTTCGGCAAATCTGAGTATATTCTTGATCCTTCGGAAAACTGGAGCCAAAGATGATTTCTGGATGTTGGTCTTCTTTGAGGAAAGCTTGTTGAAGGATTTGTAATGCGGCATAGTTTTTGGTTAATATTAACAAGTACCGACAATCATCACTGTCACTCCTTATGTTCTCCATGACCAAGTCTATTGTATGGATATCTGCTATATTGCTCTTATCATCTCCTAGGAAAATTTCCAAGGCATTCACCTCATCTTTTCCACTGAAATTCCTCAGGATAGCCCTAGCAATTTCATTGAGCGTCAAGCTGTCTTTAGACTGTTTTTTAAATGCAAACACCATTTTTATCAGACTGTAGAAATCTCGTAGACCAAAGAATTCCTTTTCCTGTTCCTTAAAGATTTTGCAAACTTTAATATAAGCCTCTGAGAAATTATCAAAGTGCGGTGAGACATTTTGGAGAATTAAGTTATCAGAAGAACAAATTCCTGTTGCACTTTCAATAAGTTCTTTTTTGTTTGGGTCACCTCTGGATACAAATATCCCTCGGTTCATTTTTGCTGGATCTAAAGCCCAATTAGAGATGCCAATGAATCCAACCTTTTTGTGTGGTGAGGTGTCATCATCAATGCATCCATCTTCCAGCAAAGGATGAAGTGTTTTTAGAGGCATTTTAGGGGAGTCTTCTGCAAGGCCTATTTCATCGAGTACAACTACAGATACATATTCATTTAAATTCTTCCCTTCCTGGAATCGGGCACACTGCCTAAATGTACCAATAATGCCTTCTGGAGTCGAATGAGGACTACATTGAAAAGATACTAGATGGATCTGCTTAAGGTCCTTGTACAGTTCTGTATGAGCTGCTTGACCCTGCATTGCATCAGCAACAATAGTCTTTGCCAGAGACTTTGAACTTCCAGGTTTTCCAACTAGAAATAGAGGAATTCTAAGCTCGATGCAGATGACCATCATAAAGAGGTTTTCCTTCAACGCAAGATTTTTTGCAATAGTGTTCCTTAATTGTACATTTGCTAAGAAAAGGTCCTGAATGGAAGTTATTTCCTGTAAAAAAGTAGTAGGGTCTTTAAAAGACCCAGGAAAGTATTTACATATAGCCTTCATGTAAGGATCTTTGGTTTCCAAAGATGCAAGATAGGACACACCAACAGCAAGAACCAGAGACCAAGCTGCTATATTTGGGTTACTGTAATGACTATTTCCTCCCTGTCTCAGGGACTGACGATGTTCCAACAACTTGTCATAATTTCTATGAAACCACTTGAAGACCTCTATGCAACGCTCCACATCTCTAAGGCTTACAAAGCTGCACTCATCATTTTTACTTCTCATGTAGGACTGAGAGCCTGAAAGGACATCTGTTAGTAGCTGGATGTCAGAAGCAGAAAGCTGAATCTCTCTGGCTAAGCGTAGCACAATCTGTTCAATGTATTTCTTTTCAGTTTCATTGTTCAGTTGTCCAAAATCCCATACAAGTGGCATCATACTAGGAGGCAAAGCGTGCACCCTGTATACAAGCTGTCTCAGTGGAATGGAGCCAAGTCTTTCTTTCGTCTCATCT
The DNA here is from genome assembly GCA_951230385.1 of Staurois parvus. Classification (NCBI taxonomy): domain Eukaryota; kingdom Metazoa; phylum Chordata; class Amphibia; order Anura; family Ranidae; genus Staurois; species Staurois parvus. The sequence goes on along the minus strand of CATNWA010017425.1, from coordinate 72,100 downwards.
GATCTCACTCTATAACCTAAACCAGCAGATTCTAAACGTCTGATCATGTCATCGGTGTGCTTTCTGTAAGGGTTGCAAGCAGCGATGATATGTAGTCCAGAGTCTTCTAGCAGAGGCACCCCATCTACCGTGTGATCACACAGGGCTTCTTTAATGCTGCTAATGGCCTCGGTGGTATTTGCTTCATCAAAAAACAGCACAGTTTCACATCCCTTTTCTTTGTTAATCAGTGCAATTTTTTGAGCCTCTAAAATTTTTTGGTAGATTGTCTCAGCGGTGGTACCACCATGGACCTTCACAAGCTTCATGTTTTCTGTTTCAACAGATCCCTTACACAAATGACACAAGAACTTAATCAGCCTTGTTTTCCCACAGCCAGTTTCTCCCATGATAACTACCGGGATTCCACATCGGAACCTCATTTTGATTGCCAAAATCTTCAGCATGTTATCCATGGTGAGCTCATATGTTTCATCGGGATCTGTAAGCTGCTGAATTCCTAGCACTGTGCATAATCTGCTTATTTTCTCATCTCTGGGCAACTGGTCAAAGTCAGTATTAAATGGCACTCTCTGAAGTTCCAAGCCATTATAGAGTTGCAAGGACATAACATTTTGTCTGATGAGGCTGTTATCTCTGGGACATATGGCATCCACCCCACGAGCATTATTTCGCTGCAGATGAAATCCTATAAATGTCATGGATATATGGTCTTCATTAAAAAAGATATAGGGATGTGGCTCTGACTCCCATCTCTTGCGCATTAAGAAAGGCAACAGGTCTTTTTCCTCGACTCCATCAAGATTAATCTCACATCTTCCTGGGCTTTGATCTGCAATGTGCAAAGAAGGAGTAGCAAAGTCTTTTGCCATTTGTATCATAAAATTCACTACAAAGTTTTTGAATCCTTGCAGTGTATCTCCAACAAATTCATGGTTACAGAACACTGAAGCTTCACAGTCTCTTAGCTGAAGATTTAGAAACCATGCAAAATTCCGAAGTTCTGACCAAGAAGGGTCAACCACTCCACAATAAAGAAGGAATATCTGCAGACATGTTGCTGGGTCTCCTTCAGTGTGATCTTCTTTGTACACAAAGGCATTTAGATTTTGTCCCTGGTCAAAGCGAATCAGGTATTGGTATGGTCTCTGGAAACATTCACTACAAAATTCTTTGTTGTCCATCCCTGGATCTCCACAATCTGTCACATCACTCTGTGTAGTTTTTGTGAGAACCTCTTTTGGTGAGCAGCAGAAAATCTTCGGAAAAAAGTCAATGAAACCATTTTCCACAATTCGAGGAATCTGCAGGGAAATGGAAATAATAATGCTCAGTTATTATTATTATTATTATGCAGTATTTATAAAGCGCCAATAGTTCGCTCAGCGCTGTACATTACAAAGGGGGACAGAACATGTGACAGAACAATACCAATACAATGTAAAACATGAGGGGATCGAGGGCCCTGCTCTTTCGAGCTTACAATCTAGGAGGTTAGACATCTTGCACCCATCTGCCCTTTACCAGTTAATAATTGACAAACACTCCCCATAATCCTTTTAACATGTGTCATTGGCACTTTAAACATGGCAGTTTAGCTAAGGCACAAGCAATAAATAATGTATAAATGCTATAAAGTGCTCCTGACAGATTGATGATGAACCGGTATTTTCCCATCCAGCTCATGTCTTTCCCAGCCTGATTAGTACTCTCTCCAGACCAATGTTCTTTGTATCTCTGTTTCTCCTTTTCATTAAACACTCAGTCCTGTACCCCTCTTCTCCACCCCACAGTTTTTATTGATCATCCTCACTCCTCACTAGTGCACCTCCCCTCCTGCACAATCTGAACCCACAGGCTGACATAACCCTCAAAACTATGGGATATGTGCATCATATAAATCTCACTACCATCTTCTTTCCCTCACTGTCTTACATTTGCTTACTTCTGAGAATAGGTCACTCACTTCTAGTCTTCTGCTACCTAAATCACAACCACCCCAACCCCATCCCATCCAGTGCCCTTCTTCCTCTTGCAGCAGCAAAAATCTGCATGCTCTAGTTCCTATTCCCGTTTCCAAGAGTCAGACTCCCTTTTCATGTGCCTACTACTTTCTGTCACTAAAACATGGCTTCGGGAATGTCTCCATCAGCACTCACTGGGCTCATCCACCAAGACCCAGTGGATGAAAAGTAGGCAGAGTTGGAATCCTTCTATGCCTACCTTTCAAGTTCTTACCCCACATCTCTATCTAAGCCTCTCCTATCTTTAAGCTCATTGTACTCATAATTTTACTCCAGTTTCTCATAGGATGGTGTGATTGATCAGCCTCCTGGGCTGGTGGCAAGTTTCCTTGATCACTTATCTGTCTGGATACTCCATTTTCTCTCCTTTAACATACCCACTATTGCTTACAGTGTCTTTCACATCCCTGTTAATGCTAATATACAACAACTACCTTCTCAAGCTTACCTCAACTTTTCACCTAACACACACTTCTACTCACTCTGGCAGCAAATCTTCACCTTGTTTTCTCCCACCTCTTCACTCCTTCCTGAACCCTTTTCTTCTCTCTGATCCCTCCAACCAGGAAGAAAAACTCTCACTTCTTCAACCCTTGTCTTCTCTATTCTGCTGCTGACCACCTCTATGACAAAATCTCACCCCTCTCTTGCTCTGGCTTGGTCACTTCTGTCTACAATAGTTTAATTGCTTCCTCCATGGATACATTTGCTCACCTCACTACACAAAGTATTAGGTCCCAAATGCTATAGACCTGGAAAAAATATAACACCAGAAGTAGCAAAATGGCATAGCTGCACTCTCGAGTGACTGACATAAAACTAGGTTCCTGCAAGACTTCATTCTATTTCCAACTGCCCTCCTAAATTCCTTTCTACAATCTGGTAAACAGACCATTTCCATCAACAGCCTGTCTTCCAGTCTTCCTCAAATCTGTTCTCCCCATTGAACTCATTACTTTGTTCTCCACTGCTGTTGGCCTCTAACACAATCAATGCCTTGAGCATCACTGGTCATTTCAAAAACAAGATTGATGCAATTTTCAATGCCCAGCTAATTCTCACAATTAACATACTTTTTGTACCACCACATTCAGCACTTTCCTGTTTTGATCCTGTCACTACAGAAAAAGCTTCTAAACTTTTCTCAAATTCCTGCCCCACTGCCTGACCCCCTGAAGTCCATTCTCTAACAACTACACCATTCACCTTTTTCTACACCACACTCTCTTACGTCACATCTTCAATCTCTCACTCTCTACTAACATCTTCCTCCCCAACTAAAGCATGAACTAGTCACCACCATACATGAAAAGATATCACTGGACTCCACCAGTCTGAACAACCCAAGACCCATCTCCTTGCTACCGTTTACCTACAAAAGCCTAGAACACCCAGTGCAGAACTACCGCTTTCTTTCTTTTTTTCCTCTTTATGAAAGGGCCCCCCAAAGCTTTGTCCTTGGACCCCTTCTATTTTCTATCCACACCTCCTTCTTGGTCAGTTGATAACCCTACATGGATTCCAACACTATTTCTATGTCATTAACTTGCTTCTCCTCAGCTCAGAGTTTTCTCTCTCTACCCTTCTCACTCTCGTTTCCAACCCTAGCTCTCTCTCCCCCCCCCCACTCCCTCACTTTCTCCCTACCCCTTTGCTTTCTTTCTACCCCCTCTCTTGCCACACCCCTAACCCTTTGCTATCCAGTGAAGCAGCTGATCAGACCGAGCTGTCTTTTATTGGTGGATAGAGGAGAGATCTTGAGTCTCATAGTCTCCAAATCTCTCCATAAAGATGATCTCTCATGGAGCATGCTATTGTAACCCACTGCATTAAAACTGATTGCAGGATGTTATGTGAACACAAGATAGCAGTGTTTTGCAGTTTAGTTAAACAGGCTTTGTTATATGGAGCAAACAGAGAATATTACGAGCGCTTGGACGAGTTAATAAGCAGCTAGCATAAAAGTACAGCCTCAAAACCTTCTTTGTTTGGGCTCGCTGCTCCGCGAGCCCATCCTTTCAAGGTGGATTCCTAGTCCGATGCTCTATGCACTATTTGGTGGGTTCCTTTTAGGATATCTGTAACTACATTACACATGGATGATGACCCCCTGCTGGATGGATGAAGTACTACAGCTGGCATAGATGCTAGGCTGATCACCTGCCGGGCTGCTGTTTTGCCAGATGATCTCCAGACCTTTTCTCGTCCAGTTCCAGAGTACCAGGAATGGTCTGATAACTCAAGCGCTATTGAGTGCACTATCTGGTTAGTGCATACTATATACCCATCTATGAGCACGGAAATCACTGATATTTCACCTTATATTGGGACCTTTATCATCACGTTGTGGAATGTCTTAGCATGCATAATCAGTCACTATATGCACCTACAATGTCACTGATATAGACTTCTTCTATTGTATATTATTGCACTTTATTTAGGAGTTTCATCATTTTTATCTAGCGCTGCATTTTGTATATTAGGCTTTGTTATACTGTTAAAGAAAAGCCTTGTTGGACTTCTATGCTGGTAGCAGGACTTTGGTATTCAGATATTAAGTGACCAGACTACATTTCCAAGAGAAGCTGGTTAAGGGGTGGGAGCATATATACTCCCAGGAAATAGACAGCAAGGAAGTTATTGGAGAGAGACAGAGAATGTGTGTGTGGAGAAGGCTGGGTGGGACACTAGAGATATGGGCAGGGTCAGGCTGCAGAGTGAAGAAGTGAGGAGAAATTGCAGACCGCTAGCATCGCTTACAAGCAGGATGGACAATCTTGCAGGCAGGTGGGTAGAAGTGTTGTCATTTGCATCATTCTTTAACCCTTGCATGCCAACCTAACAAAAAATGCGGTCTCAAAGAAATGGGCTTTTTCGTGGGGCTGCATATTTGCGTACCTGTCTTTCTGCTGGGAGTGCACCGCACAGCGCGCTCCCAGCACAAAGATCGGGGTGTCACTGAGAGCCCCGGGTCCCGTTATAACAATCGGGACCCAGGGCTTCCGATTCTGGTTCACATGATCGCTGTGATAGCCACTGATTGGCTATCACAGTGATCAGTCACTGTGAAGCCAGCTCCATTTTTCTCTGAATGGAGAAGAGAGATACATTGTATCTCGCGATCTCCTTGGATAGAGAAAAAAAAACTGGTAAACAATAAATAAATAGATAAAGATATATAAATAAATAAATGAATGAATATGAAAAAAATAAAATAAAAAATAAAGAAAAAATACCTAGATCAAGGTTTGATCTAGTTTAGTGTTTGGGTAAATTGGTATCAGTGTTAGTTAGTGTCAGTGTGTTTTAGGTAAAAAAAAAAAAAAAGTGCACTATTATTTCTGGGCAGTACTCCGGGTACAAACAACAATAACATACACATATATGGTATCGCTGTGATCATCAAGAGTTGGAAAATGTATTTATGATTTTTTTTGCTAGTTCGGGTCAGTTTTCCTTTGATAATAAAAAATCAGGAAATATCCATTACCATTTACCACCAAATGAAATCCCAATTTGTCCTAAAAAAAACGTGATATAATTCATCTGGATATACAAAAGTAGTTGTGATGATACAGATGGTTTTACTATCACATGTCAACATTGCAAAATTGTGCTTAGGTGTTAAGATTTGTTTTACCCTTAGGCATGAAAGGGTTAACAGGGGGATCAAGAGAACACTGGGCCCCCCTGCTAAGAGACTATTCACTATGCTTCTGGAGCTATAGATCAAGTGGGAGAGTTCTATAACCAAATCATCAAAAGTTTAAAGTGACAGTGTTAACTTCAATTGCCTTCTTTTCAGTTCAATGCATGTTATTTCTCAGTCATTCACACTGATGCCTAAATCATCCAGCCTATTTTGCACTGCAGCCTACGTATTAGAACCTTATCACCATCTTAAATCAAAGGACATTGTTACAGTGTATACACCCTGCAGATAGAATCATATTGTTGCCTCAATTCCAATGTTTCCTAACAATAAAAGAATTTCCTATCTCAATTCCCTTGATGAGGGGCCAAACTCTACTGAAGTCCACCCCTTTCTACAAATCTTAGACTTCATTCTTTGTGTTAAATGGTTTATTACCGAACATCAACATCACCCAAAGGAGGAGTTCTCCTCTCTCTGAGATTACATTATATGGAGGGAATCTTGCTTTTACTCAAGGAAGGATTTGAACCTTTATGTGCACCAACTAGGGCCCCATCGAGTGCGCAGATGTGTTACAATACTTTGAACTTTCTAGAGTACTTCACTTTTATTCTATGCACATATTCTGGTATCATTTATTATTCTGATCTCAATATAACCAGAACATCAGTTCACCCTAAACTGTGTGTGTCTACATTATGGTTTAAAACCAGGGGATCCTCCTGGTCAAACGTTTAAGGTGGGGTCAGCAGGGGTTGAGCTTTCAAAGTGGGCTCAGGACAGACAGGGAACCCCAAAAAAATACTCAGCAGCCCCCAAGTGGGTAGCGCTACACGTACATAAGCAATAAAGTTGATCAAAAAACAAATTTAAGGCCAGAGGGAGGAGCCTGGTCATGGCGGTCAGGGAGAGTGTGATGTGAGCGCTCTCTGCAAGTCAGCCACCTAATCCCTCAAAAGTGTCCTGCAAAGCCATCAGAGATGCCTGTTAAGCCCTACCTGTGAGAGGGGGGATCTCGCTGGAGGAGTGAGAGAGAGAAGAATTGTCAAGCGCGGAGGTTGCGGGACGGGTCGGTCAAAGAGGAGGACAGAGCATCTGGGGTCCGCTGCAGTAGGACGGCTGAGGTTTCCATCTGCAGCAGTGGGTTGCTTGGAGCCTGGAGGACGCAAAGGCGGCAACGTGACCTCTCGCAAGGGAGTACTGGGAGGAGGAGAAGCTGGCCGGCGTTCCCAGGCAGAGGGAGACGCCGGCTCTCCCACTGATTACACGGGGCTCACACTATCAGGTATGGGACTCAGCGGGGGAATCTCCCCCTAAGCAAAGTAAAAGCAGCAATACAAACGGAGGGGCTGGTGAGAATCACAGCCCACAGAAGGAAGAGCCTGAAGCAACCTCATACAAAAAGAGAAGATGGCAGGAGGGTGAGTGTGAGAGGCAAGGTGTATTATATTGTTTGCAATGAACTGTACGTAAAGTGAATTTAAAGGGGGAGATCACCCAGGGGGTTTAGAAGAAAGTAGGATAAAGTAACAAAGTGCAGGTCCCCAGAAGATATAGAGTCTAGCAGAGGGGAATTTAAAGTGATACACGAGACTGTAAAATAATTCCCCCCCCCCCCCAGAGCTTGGATAAGTGAACCAAATCTTTGACGGCATGAAAAATAAAGTGGTCAAAGGAGGTGGGCCCAAGAGTTCCAAAAAACAGGTATGATTAAAAAATATATACCTTCACAGGGGAATCTGACCCCAGAAAGACAACAAGGATTAAGTGAAAGGAGTGTGCTGGAAATCTGTATGGAAGACAGTCCTAGACTTTCCCTGGGAATGGCTAATAGTAGTCAACAAAGGAAAGAAAAAGTGGAGGTGGTAGAACAAGAAAAGGAACTACAAATGCTAAATAGAAAAGAAATAGCAGAAATGTTTAAAAGCATTGAAAAATCAATAAAAAAACAAGGGATGGCGATAATACAGAAAGATCTGGGGCAAATTATATCAAGAGTGGAAGAAACAGAGGGAAAAGTGGAAGAACATGCACAAACTATTTTAAAACTAGAAAAGCAGACGATAGAAATGAGAAAAGAACAAAGAAAACTGCTATATAAGATAGAGGATCAAGAAAATAGGGATAGGAGATGTAATCTAAGGATAAGAGGAGTACCAGAGATTTCACACGGTGAAGACCTAACAGGTATAATATGCAAAATGTTGAATACCATAATGGACAGATTTACATCAGAGACACTTAAATTGGACAGTGTATATAGAATAGGAACGCTCCAACAAGAAATGGGTAAAGAAAAATCGAGAGATATAATTGTGCAATTTCATAATTTTGGGGACAAAGAAAAGATATGGAAGAAGATAAAAAGGAAGAACGGCTATTAAATATGGAGAAATAAATATTCCGATTTTTGCCGATTTAGCAGTAGAGACATTGACAAGAAGGAGATCTCTGAAACCATTATTAGAGCAGATGAAGAAGCAAAATGTGCAATATAGATGGGGCTTCCCAGCATGTCTAATCGGATGGAAAACGGACGTACAGCAAGATTGAGATTTCCTGAAGATATGAGAGACTTTTGTGAGAGACTCAAATTACAGAAAATGGTGATACATGGGTGGGAAGAAGAGGAAGGAGAGATAGGGGCTATTGAAAAAGAAGATTGGCAGGTAGCTGAAAGGAGGAATAGAGAATAGAGAAGAGGAGGGGGGGAGGGGGGGTCTTTTTTTTTTTTGTGTTTTCCCCTTTCTCCCTTTCTCTCCAAACCTTCTACTTAGATGGGTCACTGAAGAATTAGGAGGATAGGTGGCTGGTGAATCGTTCATGGTCTGAGCACCACCTTAAACTCGATTCAAGGATGGTATTGGGACCATGAATGATTTGCAGGCAAAAAGGTAGCCTAAGGGATGGGGAGGGTAATGGGAGAAGAGGGAAGGGGGAATTGAGGGGGGTGGGGGAGGGTAAAGGGATAAGGGTGACACTCAGCATAAAGACAGGAGATAGAAGAAGTAGGGAGAATCTTAGGGAAAGAAAGAATGGAAAATATATACAGTAATGAAGGAGGTTAACTTTATGACTTATAATGTTAAAGGGTTAAATAGTTGGGAGAAAAGATGTAAGATACTTCGAGAAATACAAAAAAGATTTATTGAGGTAGTGTTTATACAGGAAACCCATCTAATACAAGAAACAAATGTTAAATTATACTCTAAGCACTACCCATTATGGTATTATGCAGACTTTCCAATTAAATGTGCTAAAGGTGTGGCAACTGGGTTTGTGAAGAATGTAAGGTTTAGTCTGGAAGACAAAATGGAGGATCCGGAGGGGAGATTTTTATTTTTAACCACTTGCCTACCAGGACACTTCTACCCCCTTCCTGCCTACAGGGCACTTATACCCCCTTCCTTACCAGGCCAATTTTCAGCTTTCAGCGCTGCCACACTTTTGACAATTGCGCGGTCATGCAACATTGTACCCATATGAAATTTTGATCATTTTTTTCTCACAAATAGAGCTTTCTTTTGGTGGTATTTAATCGCCACTGGGCACTTTACTTTTTCGCTATAAAATAAAAAAATTTGAAAAAAAAAAAAAGTTTTTGTTTCTATTATAAAATTTTTCAAACAGGTAATTTTTCTCCTTCACTGATGTACGTTGATGAGGCAGCACTGATGGGCACTGATAGGCAGTACTAATGAGGTGGCACGGATAGGCGGCACTGATAGACAGCACTAATGAGGTGTCATGGATAGGCGGCACTGATAGACAGCACTAATGAGGTGTCATGGATAGCGGCACTGATAGACAGCACTAATGAGGTGTCATGGATAGGCGGCACTGATAGACAGCACTAATGAGGTGTCATGGATAGGCGGCACTGATAGACAGCACTAATGAGGTGTCACGGATAGGCGGCAC
>CATNWA010017425.1:0-57500 GCA_951230385.1 Staurois parvus | reverse complement strand
AATATCAATAATGCCCATACAAAAAAGTAAAAGAGAAAAATTCCCTGTTTTGTTATTGTCGGTAGATGCTGAGAAAGCGTTTGACAGATTAGACTTGGAGTATATGCTGGATACACTGAAAGCTCTGGAGATGGGTCCTAGAATGACAATATAGATAGGGAAATTGTACAGTCAACCATCAGCTGTAATACAGGTTAACTGGGAAATATCGGAGAGCTTTAAGATGCATAATGGGACCCGTCAGGGATGCCCATTGTCACCTTTGCTGTTTGTCCTGTCCTTAGAATCTCTCCTAGAAAAAATAAGGAAAAATATAGATATTAAGGGAATTAGGATAGGAGAGACAGAGCATAACATTGGGGCGTATGCCGACGATTTGCTGTTCTATGTAGGTAACCCAAGGATAACATTACCCAATTTAGCAAAAGCACTGAAGGAATATGGGGAGTTGTCTAACTTAAAAATTAACCAAACTAAAACAGAAATCTTGAATATAAATCTTCCAAGAGGAGAGAAATGTCTTTACAAAAATAATTTTCTTTATCGTAGAAGGAAAAAGAACTAAAATATTTGGGAATAAATTTAGCTGTCTCCCTAAAGAATCTATACAAAGTAAATTATATTCCATTATTAAATGAAATCAAAGACGAAATGAGAAAATTTGGGATAGGTGGTGTATCGTGGATATGACAAACAATTAACATGGTAATTGTTCCAAAGATTTTATATAAATTCCAGATGATCTAAAATAAAGCTGCCAGGACAGTATTTTAGGATAATTAAAAAAAATTATGTTAAAGTTTATATGGAGAAATAAAAAACCTAGAATAAGTTACGAAGTTCTAACCAGAGACAAAGAAAACAAGGGTTTAGGTGTACCTGATTTTAGAATATATTATAACTTAGTATTGATAGCATGAATTTTTGATTGGACACATCATTCACAGGGAAAAAGTTGGATAAATATAGAAAACACATTAAGTAAAACACATTTGGATAGGATAATATGGTTGTCACCTCACTGTCGTGGAGTGATAGATAGTACAAGTGTGTTTACAAGAATTGTTTTGAGAGTTTGGGATACAATGCACAAACATATGGGATGGGAATTTAATTCTATGTTAATGCCTATTGTAAACACAGATTTTTTTCCACCAGGGAATGAAAAGATTGCAGGGAGATGGATGAAAAAAGGAGATGCACAATTAAGAGACCTAATGAAAGGCGAGGACATTTGCCCCCTAGTAGAAATGAAAAAGAAGATGGAGTTGTTCACTAAAGTAGAGGAGTGGTGGTATTTACAAATGAAACATTTTATAGAAAAACTTCCTAGGCCCCTAAGGAAGAAAGAACAATGGAACCCATTTGAAGTTTTGCTTAGTACACAGGGGGATGGGAAACATGGAACTTCAAAAATATATAAAATTCTTACTAAGTTAACAACAAAAATGGTACCGGCATATATGGAGAGATGGGAGAGAGAATTAGGAATAAGAATAGAGGAAGATAAACAAAAAAAGTTAACACACGGTAATGTGAGCATGAAAGACGTAGAGATGAATTATAAATGTTTGGCGAGGTGGTATATGACACCAAATATAGTACACAAAAAAATAGAGATAAATCACCTTTATGTTGGAGGGGATGTGGGGAACAGGGCACAGTAGGTCACATTTGGTGGGAGTGTCACAAAATTCAAAAATATTGGGAAGAAATAATCCACTTGATACAAGAAACAACTGGGATAAAAATATTAAAGGAACCAGGGATATGTCTTTTTCATGGAACAGAGATAACGGTTGAAAGGTATAAAAAGTCTGGGTTATTGCACTATATTAATGCAGCAAAAAGTCTGATTACTAAATTCTGGATGAAACAGGAAGTACCAAAAATATCGGCTTGGATTAGAAAGGTAGATCAGATATATAGAATGGAAGAACTATACCATATATATGAGGATAAAATGGAGTGTTTTCGTGAGAAATGGAAAAAGTGGGAGGAGTTTAAGAAGGTTAAACTAATTGAAAGTGTATAGGAAAGAGGAATGCATGAAAACCCTACGATTCCAAAAGAGAGAGGAATGATGCTGAGAGGAGAGGAGGGGAGCGGAGGGGGGAGGAAAGGGAAGGTACTGACTGGGATAGGGTGGGGGGAAGGGGGAGTTTTGTATTTTTTGTATGTTGAGTGAAAATAATCGAATAAGTTATATTGAATTTTTATCGGAATAGATGAAATGTAAAACTTAATAAAATATTAATTAAAAAAACACATTTAAAGGTACAGTGTTAAAAAAAATAATAGAATTAAAACAAAAATGTAACTGCCCTCGCCCCCCCTCCCCCCCTGTGCTCACTCACATAGGCGAACTCAAATGTCGTTCCCACATGCATATGGAAACGGTGATCTGACCACACATGTGAGGTACTGCTTCTAACATCAGAGTGAGAGCGATAATTCTAGCACCAGACCTCCTGTGTAACTTTCAAACTGGTAACCTGTAAGAGCTTTTAAACATTGCCTATGGAGATTTTTTAGGTACAGTAGTTTGGTGCCGTTCCACTGACATATAGCATTTTAAGGGAGAAAAGTTAGGCATTTATTTACTCAGCATAACAAACAATTAAGTATTATGTTTTGTTTTTGTGCATTGACATTCATTAAAGTGTATTAAAAAAAATGCATTTGATAAACTTTTGCACAAATATTATGTGACATACAAATATGCAACACCCACCATTGTATTCTCCATGGGCACTTGCCAGTTTTTTTTTATAGCAAAAACAGAAGGATGATTTTTACATGTAGGAGAGGAATGTCAGAATTGGCCTGGACTGGAAACAGTTAATCTGCACAGATCAATGCAGGCTCACTGACAGGGTACATGGAAAACAATTGTTTTCTTCATGCACCACTCACACCACAATGCTGCCTTAAGGTGGGTTGCAGTGCATGCCTGCATTTGTATGCATTGGCCTCAGACCCCCATCTCATATCATCCTGGGTGAAGAATATTAGTTGTAAGAACACAAGGCACCTGTTCTCATTGCCTGTACACAATGGATATGATCCATTTTGGCATGTGGCTGGTGTGAACATGTAATATTGAATAAGGTGGCTCGACACACTACACTGGCTGTTATTAGCACCAGCATCCCCTCCCCTGCCCCCTACTCCACCCATTGTTCCTTATTTTGCCTGAACAAAGGTGGCAGCCCTAATGCTATGACACTAATCCCTTTCTTGAAGTCTTATTACCCCACCAACACCCATCTATACCCTGGGAACCTTATTCTCCCTAATTTGTATCTCCACAATCCCATGGCCACCTCCTCCATTCCCCTCTGATATACAATCTTCACCCTTGCAAAACTTTTGCTAGTTGTATATAAAATACATTTAATTGTGTTTTAAAGAATACATGACTGCATAATTTTTTTAACCTGCCTGGATTTCAGCCTTAAAGAAAATAAAAGACCTAACTAGCTGACATTTATTTTGCTAACATTATGTGTATGATACTAGTGACAAGGGAGCTAGAGAGCAGGAGGTCTTGGGGGGAATGAAGAGTGCAATTTGGTATTTTGAGACCAGGTTGGTGATGTAGCTGGGGGCCGAGATGTGGATGGCTTTCTAAGTTGTTGTTAGTATTTTGAATTAAATTTTTTTGGGGAGCGGAAGCCAGTGGAGGGATTGGCAGAGAGGGGTGGCAGGCGAAAACTGAGCAGTTGGTAAGGTCGATGGGTCTGGCAGCAGCATTCATGAAGGACTGGAAGGGGGATAGACCATGTAAAGGTAAGCCAATGAGGAGTGAGTAGTCGAGGCGAGAGATAACCTGGGAGTGAAATAGGAGCTTTGTGGTATCATTGGTTAGGGAGGGGTGTATTTTGGAGATATTGCAGAGGTCAAGGCATTAATATTTGGAAAGGGATTGGATGTGGAGCTGAAAGGATAGTTCAGAATCTAGGATTACACCTAGCTCCCTGGCATGCGGTGACAGGTTGATAGTTGTGCCATCAATCTTGACAGAGAAAACAGGGGAAGGAGTACATGGGGGTGGAAAGGATAGCTCAGTTTTGGATAGATTGAGTTTGAGGAAGTGGTGTGTGACACCCAGACTGGTATGTCAGTCAGTAAGTTAGTGATGTTTAAGGAAACTAATGGAGGGAGCTAATGGGTAGAGAGATAGATTTTTGGTGTTGTCAACGTAGAAATGGTATTGAAAGTCATGGGAAGCTATGAGCTGACCCAGGGAGGAGGTGTAGATGGAGAATAGGAGAGATCCAAGAACAGAACCTTGGGAGATATCATGGATGAAGAAAGAGGAGAGGAGGAAGTAAAATTGTAAGTGATGCTGAAGGTGCGGTGGGATAAGTAGGATGAAATTCAGCAAAGAGTACAGTAATGGAGACAAAAGAAGTAGAGTTTTTTTAGAGGATAGAGTGGTCCACTGTGTCAAAGGTAGCAGAGGGGTCCAGGAGTTGGAGTACTGAATAGCATCCATTGGTTTCAGCTTTCATGAGATCATTTATGAGTTTTAGGAGAGCAGTTTCTGTGGAGTGTTGTGGGAGAAATACAGACTGAAGGGGATAAAGATGGTTATTCTCAGTGGGATGGTCACTAATTTGATTGTAGACTAGACATTCAAGGAGTTTGGAGGAAAAGGGGAGCAAGGAGATGAGGCATAGGTTGTTTGGATTGGTGGGGTCCAAGGAAACCAAGACTTAACTGGCAGGATTACCAATATTAGTATGGTAAAGATTATATGGGATTTAATGATTGGGTCTACATCTAAAAATATACGAATAGTTGATAAAAACACTTAATAGATTCCAAGAATCAGTCTAGATTTACACAAAAAAACAAAAATTTAACCAAGTCTTACAGATTTGAACTGTTTTCCAGATAAAATGTCTGAATATTCCAAAATCTCAACAATGTAGAGATGACTGGGCAAGCGCTTCCATATTCTTCCCTGGGAATCCATTAGATACTGCTGGATCAGGAGTTTAAAGAGGAACTCTGAAATACCACTCTTCACCTATAACAGAAAAGATAATGAGATCACTGTTCACCTATTACACAAAGAGATCACACCATGAAGTACCAGAGGTCTAACAGAAGTAATTTCTCATTCTCAGCAAACATTTCCTATAACAAATAAACTGTAAATTCTGGGCTTTGTCCTGTGCTAATATTATTTGTGAACAATCTTGTAAATGCATGTCCATGCCCATTGATAGGTAAATAAACTCATCAATTAACAACTCATCGCTGCCTTTTGGTCTATTAAATGTGTTTTATTATACAGTGCCTATTTGGGAAATGTGAAAAACCTGATGATTCTGATGAAAATCTTGTAAGCTGATAAAAAACTTGCACAATCTGCCTGTGCTTACCGATATCATTTAGTTTGTAGACTATAAGATACCTCCCTTTTGTAACAGAAATATGGAAAATAGAAACAAGGAGAGGGGGGGAGGAGGTGTTTTGTAGTCTTAACACTTCAATTGATAACACTGCTGTTCCTTTATATAAACAGTTTATAGAGGGTTGTCAGCCTATGACAGGAGTTGTGTTACTAGCAGGATCACCAGGTGACAAGCATACCTAAAAACCTGACTTTCGATGCAGTGGAGAGATGTACAGGTTTCAATCAGTAACCTCTGCTTTGTAATATACTAATTCCTGGTCTGTCAATTTCATCAAGCAGCTTTTGGTCTCTAGCACCACCTCTGAACAAATGGCACTGACTGGGAGTTGTGACCTAACTCGGACTTTCCTACATCTACCTGCTTGTTCTGGGTCAGTGACTGCAAGAAATGAAGCCAGAGGTGGTACATGACCCCTCTTAGATTACACAAATTCTACCCTGATGCTTCTCCCATATGTTGGAGGGGGTGTCAACAAGTGGGGAACCTATTACATATTTTATGGGGATGTGAACATATCAAAGGGTTTTGGAACAAGGTTTTCTTGTTAATGTTGAATATTTCAGGTACCCATACACCTCTCACACCAGCTTCGGCGCTACTAAGTATAGGTTCAGAGGTTTTTTCCTTATCAACTAGGTCAACTAGGTTAAAACCAGCCATTTGTTCAGAGTGAAGAGTGCAATGTTGATTTTGTTGTGCCCCTTGGCAAAAATGATTTGTCCCAGAATGATGTGTGTTCTGTACAGAAGGATTTTCAGTATTTGGGACATGATCTTCAACAGTTAGGGTGTACTCTTACATTTCCGGAGGTCTTACCTGTGCATAATGGACAACAAGAGAAAGTACTTTGTATAGCAGAGTTCAATGTTTGATGAAAGGATTGGTGCAAAGCTGAAGGTTTTGGTTATGTTTGTCATGATGCCATCAGGTGGCCTGACATTGAGCTGTACAAAAGAGATGGTATGCATCCCTCACACAAGGACTCTGAGTTTCTTAGTATAGAATTTAGGAGTTTTTTGGACATGCATATAAACTGAGAAATGGGGGCAAAGATGTAATTGTTGAGGATTATTTCTGTCCCCAGAAGGATGAAACAAATGTGAGGTTCCTGTTGCTCAGGACTTGGCTGATGGGGTCACTTCAGTTACAGTTTCTGGTGGTAAAAATAAAGCAGTAGATAACAGTGTTTGTCATGTCATTGCACTAATGCTTGGAGTTTAGGCAACAAGTTTTGTGAGCTGACAGCACACATGGGCAGCACAGTGGCTAAATGGTTAGCACTTCCGCCTGGTAGTACTAGGGTCATTGGTTCGAATCCCAACCACGGCACCACCTGCCTGGAGTTTGCATGTTCTCCCTGTGCCTGTGTGAGTTTCCTCCGGGTACTCCAGTTTCCTCCCATACTCCAAAAGACATGCTGGTAGGTTTATTGGATCATGTCTAAATTGGCCCTAGTATGTGTATGTATGAATGTGAGTTAGGGACCTTAGATTGTACACCCTATGAGGGTTAGGGACTGATGTGGATGTACAACATACAGTGAGGAACATAAGCATTTGAACACCCTGCGATTTTGCAAGTTTTCCCACTTAGAAATCATGGAGGGGTCTGAAATTCACATTGTAGGTGCATTCCCACTCTGAGAGACAGAATTTAAAAAAAAATTCAGGAAATCACATTGTATGATTTTTAAAGAATTTGTCTTGCACTGCTGAACAGAAGTATTTGAACCCCTAAGAAACAGCAATAATTCTGGCTCTCAAAGACCTGTTACTGTGCCTTTAAAAAGTCCACCTCTACTCCACTCATGAATCTAACTTAGTAGCACCTCTCTGAGCTCTTTAAAGACACCTGTCCACCCCACAGTCAGTCAGGCGCCAACTACTACCATGGGCAAGACCAAAGAGCTGTCAAAAGACACCAGAGACAAAATTGTGGACCTCCACAAGGCTGTAAAGGGCTACGGGGCAATTGCCAAGCAGCTTGGTGAAAATAGATCAACTGTTGGAGCAATTGTTAGAAAATGGAAGAGGCTAAAGAAGACGACTGTCAGTCTCCCTCGGACTGGGGCTCCATGCAAGATGTCACCTCGTGGGGTATCACTGATGATAAGAAAGGTGAGGAATCAGCCCAGAACTACAAGGGAGGAGCTGGTCAATGACATGAAGAGAGCTGGGACCACAGTTTCAAAGGTCACTGTCGGTAGAACACTACGCCGTCATGGTTTCAAATCATGCATTGCACGGAAGGTTCCCCTGCTCAAGTCATCACATGTCCAGGCCCGTCTGAAGGTTCCCAATGACCATCTGGATAATCCAGAGGAGGCATGGGAGAAAGTCATGTGGTCAGATGAGACCAAAGTAGAACTTTTTGGTATAAACTTCACTCGTGTTTGGAGGAAAAAGAAGGATGAGTTGCATCCCAAGAACACCATCCCTACTGTGAAGCATGGGGGTGGTAACATCATGCTTTGGGGGTGCTTTTCTGTGAAGGGGACAGGACAACTGCACTGTATTAAGGAGAGGATGAATGGGGTCATTTATTGTGAGATTTTGAGCAACAACCTCCTTCTCTCAGTCAGAGCATTGAAGATGGGTGGTGGCTGGGTCTTCCAACATGACAACGACCCGAAGCACACAGCCAGGATAACCAAGGAGTGGCTCCGTAAGAAGCATATCAAGGTTCTGGAGTGGCCTAGCCAGTCTCCAGACCTAAATCCAATAGAACATCTTTGGAGGGAGCTGAAATTCCGTGTTGCTCAGCGACAGCCCCGAAACCTGACAGATCTAGAGGAGATCTGTGTGGAGGAGTCGGCCAAAATCCCTGTTGCAGTGCAAACCTGGCCAAGAACTACAGGAAACATCTGACCTCTGTAATTGCAGACAAAGGCTTCTGTACCAAATATTAACACTGATCTTCTCAGGGGTTCAAATACTTCTGTTCAGCCGTGCGAGACAAATACATTCTTTACAAATCATACAATGTGATTTCCTGAATTTTTAAATTCTGTCTCAGAGTGGGAATGCACCTACAATGTGAATTTCAGACCCCTCCATGATTTCTAAGTGGGAGAACTTGCAAAATCGCAGGCTGTTCAAATACTTCTGTTCCTCCCTGTATGTAAAGCGCTGCGTAAATTGACAGTGCTATATAAGTATTTGAAATAAATAAATCTGAAATATCTAGGGACAACCTAGACCTTGCTGCAATTACAAAGACATGGTTCAAGGATTCAAAAGACTGGGAAATAACTATACCAGGGTATACATTATACAGGAAAGACAGAGTAGGGGGGAGGAGAGGTGGAGTTGTCATATATGTCAGAAATAGCATAAAGATAACATTAATTTAAAAATCAAATGAGATACTCAAAACCTTCTGGGTCTGCCTTCCAACCAGAGAGGGATCTTTCCTTAGAATTTGTGTAATATACAGACTCCCAGGACAGACTGAAGAGTATGATGACTTCTTGATTGATGAGATAACTCAAATGGCTAGGAATGGGGAGGTTTTCATTATTGGTGACATCACCACGCCTGACATTAACTGGAATTCTCAAACTTCTATTACAAGCAGGAGCAGGGATGTAATGGAAGCACTGAATGGGCTTTCTCTAAAACAGTAAAATGTCCAACCCAAGGTGATCAAGGCAAGTTAGTAAGAAAAAATGGAAGAAAAAAAACAATATAGTTCACTAAAGACATAAGTAGGATAGTAAAAGGGAAAAAAATCAGCATATAGGAGATTCAAGGAAATGGGAGGTGGAGCTGAGAGAGAAGAGTATAAGAATAGACAAAAGGAGGCGAAACACATTATCAGAGCTGCCAAAGCACAGAAAGAGGAGGAAATTGCTAAATCTATTAAGAAAGGAGATAAAACCGTTTTTAAGTACATTAGTGATAGAAAAAATTTGATGGGATCAGTAAAATGAAAACTGGGCACCACTCTTATGTTGAGGGAGAACTGGATGTAGCAAACCACTTAAACAATGACTTTTGTTCAGTCTTCTCAGAAGAAAATGATACTAAAAATAATAAGTTGGGAAATCATATTGGTTCTAGTAATGATGGGTCATTTTTAGGATTTCCGGAGACAGAGGTAGCAGAGGAACTGGCTCGGTTAAAGATTGATAAAGCAATGGGCCCTGATGATATTCATCCCAGAGTTACCAGAGAACTTCAAGGTCTACTTGTTGGGCCATTAACTGACCTTTTTAATCAATCTCTTCTAACAGGAGAAGTTCCCCGTGACTGGTGAACAGCTAATAGTGTACCGATCCATAAGAAGGGCAGCAAGGTAGAAGCTGGCAATTACAGGCCAGTGAGTGTAACATTGGTTGTAGTCAAGTTAATGGAATCAATCCTGAGAAGAAGGATCATTGATCACTTACAAACACACAACTTTCTGGATCCAATGGCTTTACCAAGGGCAGATCATGTCAGAATAATCTGATTGGATTTTTTTACTATATTACCATGTTTTGGACCAGGGTGGTGCTGTGGACGTGGCATATATTGAATTTAGCAAGGCATGTGATACAGTTCCACATAACGATCTAATACAAAAGTTGGACAAGTTAGGACTAAGCCCTTGGGGGGTTCAGTGGATATTCAGCTGGCTAAAGGATAGACACCAGAGTGTGGTTGTAAATGGGGTTCACTCGGAACAGAAACCAGTTACTAGCGGTGTACACAAGGTTCTGTACTGGGTCCTATTCTATTTAATCTACATGTAAATGATAGAACTAAAGGGTTGTTGGGTAAGGTATGTCTTTTTGCTGATGATACAAAGGTGTGTAACATGGCTGATATCCCTGGAGGTGTCTGTAACATGGAACAGGATTTGGCATTGCTGGAAGATTGGTTAAAAAAGGGGAAAATAGTGCACCTAGGGAAAAAGAATCCCTTGAGAGAGTACAACATTGGGGGTACAGTGTTGGCCAGCACTTCAGAGGAAAATGATTTGGGGGTACTTATTTAAGATGATTGAAAAATTTGCAAATAATGTGGCCAGGCAGTGGGGAAAGTGAATTGAATTCTAGGATGCATCACTAGAGGAGTTACAGGCAGGAGGAAGGAGGTTCCGATTCCTCTACATAGATCTTTATATCACTACAGGGGTCACCGTCAGGAGGAAGGAGGTCCTGATTCCTCTATATAGATCTTTATTTCACTAGAGGGGTCACCGGCAGGAGGAAGGAGGTCCTGATTCCTCTATATAGATCTTTATATTATTAGAGGGTCACCAGCAGGAGGAAGGAGGTCCCGATTCCTCTTTATAGATCTTTATATCACTAGAGGGGTCACCGGCAGGAGGAAGGAGGTCCCGATTCCTCTATATAGATCTTTATATTATTAGAGGGTCACCAGCAGGAGGAAGGAGGTCCCGATTCCTCTTTATAGATCTTTATATCACTAGAGGGGTCACCGGCGGGAGGAAGGAAGTCCTGATTCCTCTATATAGATCTTTATATCATTAGAGGGGTCACCAGCAGGAGGAAGGAGGTCCCGATTCCCCTATATACAGTAGATCTTTATATCACTAAACGTGTCACCAGTGGGAGGAAGGAGGTCCTGATTCCTCTATATAGATTCCCTCTCTCTGACCACAACCTGATTACCTTCTCTATCTCCTCACCCTCCAACGCCTACCCCTCCAAATGTCACACTACTACCAGCCGAAACCTCCGCAACCTTAACCCTGCCCCCCTCCACTCTGCAGCTGATCAACTCCACGACAGCATCCTCCCCCTGTCCTGCCCCGACTTGGCTATGACTGCCTACAACAACACGCTGTCAACAGCCCTTGACTCACTAGCGCCTTTAACCACACGCAACATCACACCCCGACCACTCCAGCCCTGGCAGACTGATCACACCAAAACCCTCAAACGACACAGTCGTGCCCTGGAGCGACTATGGCGCAAAACAAAATCCCAACAAGCCTTCACCCGCTACAAATCTGCCTTCCTCACCTACACCTCCTCCCTCCACGCAGCCAAACAAGCCTACTTCCTGACCCTCATCAAGGCCCTCTCCTCCAATCCTCGCCGACTCTTCTCCACCTTCAACTCTCTACTCTCGCCACCCCCACCTCCTCCACCCAGCACTTCACTCACCGCCCTTGAGATTGCCAATCACTTCAAAAACAAGATTGACACAATTCGCAAGGACATTGCCGCAACTCACACGCCCTCTCAACCCGTCCCCTCTCACACAGCTACCCCCTCATCCCCCCTCCCCCTCGACATAACCTGCAGGGACTTTGGCGCTGCTCAAACTCCCTCCAACCCCATTCCCCCTACTCAGCTACCCCCTCATCACCCCTCTCCCACGGCCCCATCACTGCTCTGACCTCCACTTCCACCCCACCCAACATTCCTCATACTGAAGCTCCCCCAACACTCTGCACCTTTGACCTTACTACCATCGAGGAAGTCTCCAAGATCCTCTGATGCCCACCTCACCACCTGCCCCCTCGACTCTATCACCTCACAACTCCTACGACCTCCCTCCCCCTCCATCCTACACTCCCTCACTCACATCTTCACATTCTCCCTCTCCTCAGGCACTTTCCCCTCCCCTCTGAAACATGCACACATCGCCCCCATACTTAAAAAGCCCTCCGTGGACCCCAATGACCCGAACAACCTCAGACCCATCTCCCTGCTTCCATTTACATCTAAACTCCTCGAGCGCCTCATCTACACCCGTCTATGCTCTCGCCTCAACGACAACCACCTCCTCGATCCCCTACAGTCTGGCTTCCGTCCCCTACACTCCACCGAAACCGTCTTACTCAAACTCTCCAACGACCTTCTAACCGCCAAAGCTAATGGCCACTATTCAGTGCTCCTACTCCTTGACCTCTCTGCGGCCTTCGACACAGTCGACCACCCCCTCCTCCTCAAAAAACTACACTCCCTCAGCCTCAGAGATTCTGCTCTCTCCTGGCTCTCATCCTACCTGTCACAACGCTCCTTCAGAGTTACCTATAATGCTACCACCTCCCCCTCACTCCCCCTCTCTGTTGGGGTCCCTCAAGGCTCTGTCCTTGGGCCCCTTCTCTTCTCCATCTACACCTCCTCCCTTGGCCAACTCATACACTGTCACGGCTTCAACTACCACCTCTATGCCGACGACACACAAATCTATCTCTCCACCCCCCACCTCACCCCCTCGGTCTCTGCCCGAATCACACACCTACTGAGCAACATATCAGATTGGATGTCGCTCCACTTCCTTAAACTGAACCTCTCCAAAACCGAGTTTCTTGTCTTCCCCCCAGCCCAGACCCCACCCCCATTGACTTCTCCATCACATCCAACAATGCCAATATCAAACCCGCCCTGCAGGCCAGAGTACTTGGTGTCATTCTGGACTCCAACCTATCCTTCCAGCCCCAAGTCCAATCTTTAACAAACTCGTGCAGACTCCACCTCCTCAACATCGCCAAAATCCGCACGTTCCTAACCCCAGAAACCACTAAACAGCTCATCCACTCCCTCATCGTATCACGACTCGACTACTGCAACTCCCTCCTCACTGGCCTGCCTCGCCACTGGCTATCCCCGCTTCAGTCCATCCTGAATACGGCTGCCAGACTCATTCACCTTTCCAACCACGCCGTTTCTGCCATCCCCCTCTGCCAATCCCTCCACTGGCTTCCGATTGCGCAACGGATCAAATTCAAAATCCTAACACTGACGTACAAAGCCGTCCACCATACTGCCCCGAACTACATCACTGACCTAATATCAAAGTACCACACAGCCCAGCACGCACACTCCGCTCCTCACAAGACCTCCTTCTCTCTAGTTCCCTGGTCTCCTCCTCCCATGCCCGCCTCCAGGACTTCTCCAGGGTGTCACCCATCCTCTGGAACTCCCTGCCCCAACCCATCAGATTATCACCTACTCTCCTCTCCTTTAGGCGCACCCTGAAAACCCATCTCTTCAGGGAAGCCTACCCCACCCCCTGCTAACTTGACCGACCTCCTCCACTCTTCCCACCACTCCATCCCCCACAGCTATCTCCTCCTGTGCCACCATCCCCTCCCTCCTAGATTGTAAGCTTGAAAGAGCAGGGCCCTCGAACCCCTCGTGTATCACATTGTATTGGTATTGTTCTGTCACATGTTCTGTCCCCCTTTGTAATGTACAGCGCTGAGCCAACTATTGGCGCTTTATAAATACTGTATAATAATAATATAGATCTTTATTTATTTATTTTCATTTTTTTTAATCTTTTTATTAGATTTTTAGGAGAAAGTACAGAGTACAAAACAGAACCACTGGGCATTCCCTGGCTCAACATAATACAACCAAAAGATAAAAAGAAAAACAGTAGAGCACTCAACATCCTTGCCAACTAAAAATCTTGACTAGGTGACACCCAATTGTGGTCAGCTACCATGCAAATCATGGGATCTCAAAAAAGCATATACATTGGAGGGGGCCATGTCATCAATAGTGCCCAGCATAAATTCTCCTCTGACACCTTTCAGCTGTTAGCTATCTGCTGTATATGGTGCTACAAGACCAGTATAAAGTGGGATATATCCATAATCTATAGACCCTCTTTAAGCCTATTGAGCTACTGTGGTTATAGTGACTCCCCCATCCTTGACACTGAGCGCGAATAATCCTTTTAATTCTTAATGTTTTTGCCTTTGTCAGGAGTTCAGATTGACCAAAATATATGTGTGCAGGCACTTCATGATGTTAACTTACCTTTTTATGTCAAGTTCACTACCTGTCAGATATCACAAGTGTGCTTTAAACTACAAACCAATGACCTATAAAAACCCCATCCCTTATTTTCAAGTAGGAATGCCGATGAGGAAGCACAACCAATATTGATGCATTGTTTTTTTTTTTTATTATATCTTTATTTAAATTTTCCAATATAAAAAAAAACATAACAACTCGAAATACATCACATTCACAAGTATATAAGTCTCTTTTACAACATCTTATCCCCCATCCCTCTCATCCTCTCGATATCACCCCTCCCCCCCCCCCCCAAATACCCCTGTCCAGATCTAATTAACTAAATTCTTACTCCTCTTATAGATCATCTATCTATATCTATGTTCCCATCCCTCTCACAGGTCTGTCTCGCTTTCAGGTTCTCCATCAGGCTCTCTCCAGACTTCCCCCCACCCCCAGCTCCAGAACAGTTCAGAGTATCATTTAGAGGTTTTAAAATCTAACCAACTACTCCACATTTTCCTAAATTCTTCCAAATTGTCCTCCTCCAAATGACACAACTCCTCATCCTGAAGATATTATCCACTCTATTTAACCAATCATTTATTCTTGGTGGATCCAGAGCTTGCCAAAACTTAAGAATTAGGCCCTTAGCCACACTGATTAAATGATATAATACCTTGTTTTTATACTGTTTGCCTACAGGGGAGTAAAAAAAAAACACATCCACGGGTCCTTTTGTATAGTGATCCCACTGATTTCCTGGATACAGTGAATTATTTCCTTCCAAAAATCCTGTATTTTTGGGCAATCTCACCATATATGTACCATTGTACCCTTTTCCCCACAACCTCTCCAACATAAAGGTGAAACATCTACTTGCTGTTTATGTGCTACACTCGGTGTAATGTACCATCTCGTCAAACATTTGTAATTCATTCCTACTGTGCTCATATTTGTCACCCCATGTGTTCATTTAAATATTTTATTCCTTTGTTGCTCATTCAATTCTGTTCCAAACTCCTTTTCCCATTTTTCCAAGAACCCAGGAGGATCAACTCCCTCCATATCTATCAGGATCTTATATATCATGGAGGTGCTTTTTTCGGAGCTGTATTGACATTCAATAGTTTTTCAAATAGGTACATATCCTCTGAGGTCCTCAGTAGTTGAAGGAGCGATGAAACAAAGTGTCCCAATTGTCCATACTCATCTAATGTAAAAACTAAATATTTTTTTTCCCTTTAACTCTTGGTATGTGTGTAATTTCCCCTTATGCAAGATATCTTTCAAACGTGAATTTTTATCTTTAATCCATTTACCCGAGATTATATCTTTCCCTGGGGGGAAACACTGCAAAGGAGTCAAAGGAATTGTATTTCCATCCTTTCTGCTTATAAATTCTATCCCATACACTTAACACCCCTTTTGTCAGAGGACTAATATTCTCATCTAGCGTACAAAATTTAAGTGGTATCCATACAATCTTCCCTAACTGTTCCTTACTTAGTGTTCTTTCCATATTTACCCACCCTTTCCCTTGTGAATTAAATGTCCAGTCGACTATTCATGATAATAACACCGCTAAATAATATTTCCTAAAATTAGACAACCCTCGTCCCCCATTTCTTTTAACCCTACACAATACTTCATAACTGATTCTCGGTTTCTTATTTGCCCATATAAACCTGAGTATCAACTTCTTTATTACCCCAAAGAAAGTAAAGAAAGGCAGGTTTACTGGGAACATGTGAAACCTATAAAGAATGTTTGGAACTATCACCACATTTACCAGGTTTATATGACCTATCCAAGAAGCTTCTCCCTTTGAAAGTCTCCCCAACTCACCCTTTACTTCATTCATGAAGGAGATGTAATTTGCCTGGTATAAGCTTTTTATTGAAGAGTTAATTTTATTCCCAAATAGTCTCTTTCCTTTTCCTTCCATGTGAAAGGAAACTCTTTTTGAAGACTCAACTTCTCCTGCTTTTGAATGTTAACACTTAAGATATCTGACTATTTTTTTATAGTCGCACTAGATTAAGCAACGTTATTCTAAGATTTACTATATAAAATAGCATATCCTCTGCGCATGCTGCCACCTTATGCTCCACCTCCCCTATCTTTATTCCCACTATATCTGCACACCGTCTTACCTTTGCCAAGACAGGTTCCAGTGATAGTACAAAAAACAATGGCAATAGTGGGTGTCATGGTATGGGAACCTGCCAATTATTAATCCCCTTATTAACGCCTTGTATCACATGCCCTTAGCATCCTGCTCTGTATTGTTCCAATTGTCCCCTGTGTCACTAGGCCAAATGGCCTAATTCAATGGCCTAATCAAATTACTCTGGGCCCCCTCCCTCCCGGCCAGCTGGCTGGGAGCTCTCTGCACACCTCCCAACTTGCTTTTCATCTATGCAGGCATCATCTCTGCCCCCCAGGATGTCCCTGTCACCAGCCTGATTCTCCCTGGGGTCTAGTATTCCTTTCCCTCCTCCTGGCTGCCAAGGCGACCGGGGAGCATCCTGCAGCAGTTTAAGAGGCTGGTGATGGGTGCTCCAGCTTCATTCCATTGTGCAGTCATCAAAGGATCTCAAGCTCCGGCGAGACCTTTGTGACTAGACTCTGCAAGCCTACCCCAGCCTCACAGAGACCCCACAGGAGGGAAGAGACAACCAGAGAAAGCCTGCCTGCGATTGTGAGAGGCCCCACAGAAGGGGGAGAGACTATCCCAGCCTGCCTGCTTATTGCCAGACACCCCACAGAAGGGGGAGAGACAACCACAGCCCATCTGCCAGAGCCAGAGGCCACCCACCTGATCCGGACTCCACAGGTACCTGCGTTCTGCTTCTACCCCTGGGAGACCAGGCACCCTGTTGGATCTGTGAGTACCTGCTTCCCCACTGTGTTACCTGAACTGTTGCGGTGGTGACCCCTCGCACCCCCCTCCTGTGTCAGACTACCCCTGTTACAGGGACACCCCCCTTGGCTCTCCTAGTGGATTTTAAGTGGGTGGGGCCCCCTCATTACCCTTTAGCAGGCAAATCCACCCTCTCTGCCACCCCCCGTATTGAAGGACTGCTGTCTGTTTGTCTCAATAAAGCTTTGTGCGTCTGCCATCCAATCTGTGTTCTGTCCTGCCTTTCCTCCGTCACATACTGGTTGACAGCGGTGAGATCAGGACACTGAGGATATGGCAGACAGCGAAAGCCAGCGGATGCAGGAACAGGCTTGGCCCAGCGAATACAGGAAGTGGACTGTGGCATGTCTGCAGGAGAGGGCTGAGGAGCTGGCCCTTTCCTGGAGTGGCCTAGCAAAAGAAGATCTGATCACCGCCATTGAGGAGGTGGACCCCCAGGATGCCCCAGGAAAAAGCAGATCAACCCCAGCCTCCCCAGCACGCAAGGATCCAGGGCCCAAGAGCCCCTGGCTTACTCGTGTAGAGGAAGAGATGGCCCTCCTGGGGTCAGACGCCACAGCAGAGGACAAGCGAGAGGCTATCCAGAGGGTGCATGAAAGAGAGAGCCAAGGGAGCCACCGTGACCTAAGCTGCCCGTCCAGCCCCAGGGCCGCGGGATACCCCCCTCCCCGGGTCAGCCGCAAGGACTTTAAACCCTTCAACGAAGCCGCCGGGGATGTGGAGGGGTTCTTTCAGGACTTTGAGCAGCAGTGCCAGCTCATGGAGGTGCCAAGCACGGATTGGATACGGCACCTCGTGGGTCTGCTAGAAGGGGCTGCAGCTGCAGCCTACCGCACTCTGGACTATGTGGATGGCCGGGATTACGCCCGGGTCAAACAGACCATGTTGGAGTATTATGCGGTGACCCCAGAAGTGCACCAGGCACGTTTCCGTGACTTTCCCTGCATGCAGAACCGCCCTATAGGATGTATGCGCACAAGATGTTGCAGTCCTGTCGGAAGTGGCTAGAGGGGGAACAGGCCCACACCGCAGAAGAAATCATCCAAGCATTGTTAAAGGAGCAATTCTAAAACCAATGCCTGGCAACCCGCCACCGGTTTTCGGGATACAGGGGCCTTCCTGACCATCGCTGATCCCCGAGTGATCCGGCCGGAAGCCATCCAACCTGGCCCTGGATTCGCCATTGAGCTAGCAGGAGAAGCCAGACATCACATCCCCAGGGCATCCGTCGCCTTGACTATGGGTTCGGGGAGAAACAGTGCCAGATCGGCGTCATGGGCGGCCTCCCGGCGGAAGTCCTACTCGGCAATGACCTAGGGGAGCTATGATGCCAGTACATCGGGGCGGTGACCCTGCGCCAAGCAGGTTGAGGTCTTCCTACAGACAAAGCCACCACGGGACCTTTCCCCAGCATGGACTCGGTGAGTGAACCCCTACCTGACTGACAGACCTTCCCCTGACCTGGGATCGGGATACCTTTAAGCGGTGGGTAGCAACAGACCCCACCTTGGCTAAGTTTAGGACCCAGGCCACCGTAGGGCGGCAGGAGGGGGATGGGGGCCAGCTTTGGTGGGAGCAGGGGTTGTTGTACCGCACAGCAGGCCCAAGCCGCCCGGGTCAACCCTCTGCTAGCCCCACACAACTGATAGTGCCCAGATGGTTCCGGTTCCCGCTACTCCAGATAGCCCACGACATTCCAGTAGCTGGCCACCTGGGTAAGAGGAAAACGGGGCTGCAGCTGACCCAAGCCTTCCACTGGTCAGGTATCACCCAGGACCTAGTCCACTTCTGCCAGACCTGTGACATCTGTCAGAAGAGGGGATGCCAGGGGACCACCCCAAGGCCCCGCTCCGTCCCTTACCCATCATTGACGAGCCCTTTCAGCGGGTAGCTGTAG
Organism: Staurois parvus; assembly: GCA_951230385.1. Classification (NCBI taxonomy): domain Eukaryota; kingdom Metazoa; phylum Chordata; class Amphibia; order Anura; family Ranidae; genus Staurois; species Staurois parvus. Next base: position 38,535 of record CATNWA010017425.1, on the reverse strand, counting down.
ACATCCTGGGGCCCCTGGCCTGGCCCAGTAAGGCCGGCAAGTGGTACTTCCTCACGGTAGTGGATTACGCCACCCGCTACCCCAAGGCTGTCCCCCTGTCCAGCATCTCCGCCCCCAAAGTAGTCGAGGCCCTAGTCACCGTTTTCTCCCGGGTGGGTTTCCCCAGTGAGATTCTGACGGACCAGGGTACCCAGTTCATGTCTGAGGTGGTCCAATCCCTCTGGCGCACGTGCAGGGTACGGGTGATCCGGACCACTCCCTATCACCCCCAAACCAATGGCCTCTGTGAGTGCTTCAATGGCACACTGAAGAGCATGCTGAGGTCCTTCATTGATTGGGAGGCGGATTGGAAGAAGATCCTCCCTCACCTGCTGTTTGCATATCGGGAGGTACCGCAAGAGTCAACAGGGTTCTCCCCCTTCGAACTCCTGTACGGGCGGTCCCCTATCCCTGCTCCGGGAACATTGGGAAGGGCAGACAGAGGACACGGGTACCCCCGTCGTTCCCTACCTTCTCGAGCTACGGGAAAGGCGGACCCGCCTGGCCACCATGGCCCACGACCACCTCCAGGCAGCCCAGACACGTCAGAAGGTCTGGTACGACCGCAAGGCACGCGGCCGCGAGTTTACTGAAGGGCAGCAAGTGCTCAAGATAGTCCCCAACCCCCAGAACAAGCTCCAGCACATCTGGGAAGGACCCTACAAGGTCATCCGCAAGATAGACGAGACTAGTTACGTCATTGGTCTCGACGCCCGCAACCGCCAACAGCGCACGGTCCACATCAACATGTTGAAAGAGTACCATGACCGGGCTCTGCCCGTGCTCGCTGTCTGCCCCGCCTCCATGGGCGGAGCAGACGAGGGAGCCCTGCCCGATCTCCTGCAAGCCACCAAGGTCACCACTCCCCTAGATCAGAATCCCACAGGGGCTCGGCTGAACCCCCGCCAGATGAACCAGATGCAGGTCGTGATAGCGGACTGGGCCGTCATCTTCTCGGCCACCCCAGGCCGCACCGGGATAGCCCTCCACCACGTGGAGACCCACAGTCAGAAACCCATCCAGCAGGCCCCATACCGAGTCCCCGAATCCGTGAAGGCGGCCATCAGGGCAGAACTCTCCAAGATGCTCCAGCTGGGTATCATCTGACCCTCCTGCCGTCCTTGGGCCTTTCCGGTGGTGCTCGTGCCAAAGAAGGATGGGACCACCCGCTGTTGCATGGATTACCGGAGGTCGAATGACTACACTGTCATTGACACCTACCCCATGCCCCACATAGACGACCTGCTGGACCGTCTGGCCGGGGCCCGCTACATTAGCACCCTAGACCTCAGCAAGGGCTATTGGCAAATCACCCTCACAAAAGAGGGCGTTGAGCGCTCCGCTTTCATTACCCCGTTCGGCCTGTATGAATTCCTTGTCATGCCCTTCGGCATGAAAAACGCCCCCCACCACCTTTCAACGGGTCGTGGACCAGCTACTGGAGGGATGCCAAGAGTTTGCGTGCGCTTACCTAGATGACATAGCTATCTTTAGCGACACGTGGGAGGAGCACCTGGCCCACGTGGGGGCCATCCTAGACTGCATCTGCAGGGCTGGGCTGACAGTGAGACCAGACAAGTGCCAGTTGGGAATGGCGGAGGTACAGTACCTCGGGCACCGAGTGGGGGGGGGGACACTGAAACCTGAGCCAGCCAAGGTTCAGGCCATTTATGACTGGCCCACTCCCCAGACCAAGAAGCAAGTGATGGCATTCCTCGGCACTGCTGGCTACTACCGTAAATTTGTACCTAATTTCAGCTCCATGGCCCAGCCCCTTACCGACCTGACCCGGAAGAACAGTCCCCGGATGGTGACCTGGACCTCGGCCTGTGAATCCGCCTTCCATGACCTCAAATCCGCCCTGGCGAGCAACCCCGTCCTGGCCACCCCTGACCACAACAGACGCTTCCTCGTGCAGACAGACACCTCCAGCTGCAGCCTAGGGGCTGTCCTCAGCCAAGTTAACGAGGCTGGGGAGGAACACCCCGTTTCCTTCCTCAGCCGCAAATACTGGACCGGGAAGTTGCCTATGCTACAGTGGAGAAGGAGTGTCTGGCCATAGTCTGGGCCCTGAAGAAGCTACAGCCCTACCTGTATGGCCGGGAGTTCACCATCGTCACCGACCACAACCCCCTCACATGGCTGAACCGGGTTTCCGGGGACAATGGGCGCCTCCTTAGGTGAAGCCTGGCCCTCCAGCCCTACAACTTCACCATTCGATACAGGCGGGGAAGCCAGCACGAAAACGCAGATGGCCTTTCCCGCCAACAAGACCCACAGTAGGCTAGGCCCCACAAGTGCCTTCCAGGGAACCCGGTTGGGTCCCCCTTATCGGCACTTGTGAAAAGGAGGGGGGAGGAGTGTCACGGTATGGGAGCCTACCAATTATTAATCCCCTTATTAATGCCTTGTATCACATGCCCTCAGCGTCCTGCTCTGTATTGTTCCAATTGTCCCCTGTGTCACTAGGCCAAATGGCCTAATTCAATGGCCTAATCAAATTACTCTGGGCCCCCCCTCCCTCCCGGCCAGCTGGCTGGGAGCTCTCTGCACACCTCCCAACTTGCTTTTCATCTATGCAGGCATCATCTCTGCCCCCCAGGATGTCCCTGTCACCAGCCTGATTCTCACTGGGGTCTAGTATTCCTTTCCCCCTCCTGGTTGCCAAGGCGACCGGGGAGCGTCCTGCAGCAGTTTAAGAGGCTGGTGCTGGGCGCTCCGGCTTCATTCCGTTGTGCAGTCATCAAAGGATCTCAAGCTCCGGCGAGACCTTTGTGACTAGACTCTGCAAGCCTACCCCAGCCTCACAGAGACCCCACAGGAGGGAAGAGACAACCAGAGAAAGCCTGCCTGCGATTGCGAGAGGCCCCACAGAAAGGGAGAGACTATCCCAGCCTGCCTGCTTATTGCCAGAGACCCCACAGAAGGGGGAGAGACTACCACAGCCCGTCTGCCAGAGCCAGAGGCCACCCGCCTGATCCGGACTCCACAGGTACCTGCGTTCTGCTTCTACCCCTGGGAGACCAGGCACCCTGTTGGATCCGTGAATACCTGCTTCCCCACTGCGTTACCTGAACTTTTGCGGTGGTGACCCCTCGCACCCCCTTCCTGTGTCAGACTACCCCTGTTACAGGGACACCCCCTTGGCTCTCCTAGTGGATTATAAGTGGGCGGTGTGATGGGAGTGACTTTTGGGGGTGGGGGGACCTCTGTATCATCTTCCCAAATCATTATGTTTAACCCACCCTGTGCCTGTTTAGGAGTACAGGGTGTGAATGTCCCAGTATTGTGCATTTGTGTGTTGTCCTTTTGTCTTTGTTCTCAGCCATGTGGCTGTCCATTGTTTGTTTGCCATGTGCTACCCCCCATTGTGCTGTGTCTTCCTGTCCAGCCAACTATTATGGGATGCATGTGTCCCTGTATTGTCCCTGCCATGTGGTTGCCTATTGTTCTATGCCATGTGCTTCATCCCATTGTTCTGTGTCTTGGTTGGATGGGGAGGGGTGATGAGGTGTTTCCTGCAGCCTCCCACTGATGGGGCGGGTTGATGATGTATTTCCTGTTCCTGGTTGTGTTTCCCCACCCTCTGTATATATCCTGTGTTTGTGTAAAATAAAGGGAGATGGCTTCCTGTTCTAAGAAGAGCTGGGTGCTGTCTATTTCCTGAGGGATTTCAAGGGTGTGGTCCGTGGATGGTGTTCGGAGAGGGGAAGCTGCGGTATAACGGAATATACCCAAGTGCGGTCGGGTACCGGTTCCGTTACAGGTGGGGCCCCCCCATTACCCTTTAGTGGCAAATCCACCCTCTCTGCCACCCCCCGTATTGAAGGACTGCCGTCTGTTTGTCTCAATAAAGCTTTGTGCATCTGCCATCCACTCTGTGTGTTCTGTCCTGCCTTTCCTCCGTCACAGTGGGCATCCCTGTCTAGTACCGTTATACATTTTAAAAAACCTGGAAGAAGGATCCGTTGACCTTGACTGCAACTTACGGACTTTTATAAAGCCCTATTATCCACTTCAGCATTTTGGGCCCTAATCCTAAAACTTCTAATGTATCGAACGTAAATCCCCAGTCGACCTTGTCAAAAGCTTTCTCGCCGTCTATCGACAGAAATATTGTCGGCTGTTTCTCTCTTTACTCTTTGTAGGAGGAACAATGATCTCAGACTATTGTCCTGCCCCTCTCTTCTAGAGATACATCCTACCTGATCTGGATGTATCCACTCCGGCATCAGCTCCTTCAGTCTAGTTGCCAAATCCTTAGCATACAATTTTGTATCCATATTCAATAAGGATATGGGTCTATAGCTAGCACACTGTGAGCTATCCTTGCCTTCTTTGAGTATAATAGTTATATGTGCTTGCAATTATTCTTCCCTCATTTGCATGCCCTCTCCTATTGCATTCATGTAACCACACATTTTAATTCTCAAAATTTTTAAAAATAACCCACAGTATATCGATCTGGACCGGGGATCTTTCCTGGGGCTGTGTTCTTTAAGGCCAAACTCAGAGTTCCTCCAGGGTAATAGTTCTCTCTAGGGCCTCTAGTTTTTCTATTGCCATTCTTGGCATCTCCATCTTCTTTAAATATTTCTGCTTTTTTCTCTTCTTAACATCGTTCATATCTTTTTGATTTCTAGGGCTCACATCATAGAGCCTACTATAATATTCTTGAAACCTATTAGCGATATCAGTGGTGGAGTACACCAAGTCTCCTTTTCCAGTTTGAATTTTGTCTATAAAGTTTTTTGAATTTCTTTTCCATTAACCTCCTCATTAGATGTTTTCCAGGTCTATTCCGCCACTGAGATCTTTCTTTTGATACTATATTAAATATCTTCCTCAGCTCCTGTTTCATAAAATATTTAAATTCTTCTCTTTTAAGGATTATCTTCTGGTATACATTCATGCCTCTCTTTGTTTGTTATATAACTGTTCTAACTTATGTAGCTCCTCTGTCACCCTCTTTATCCCCCCCCGTTCTTTCTTTTTTTTTTTTTGCCCTATCACTATCAGTATTCCCCTAATATTGGCCTAAGGAGTCTCCCATACTATGGCTAAAGAAACCTCCTTAGTCTCGTTAAACTCAAAAAATTGCTCTATTTCCTGCCTTATCTTTTTCTCTATTACAGGATCTTGTATAAGCATCTCATTTAGTCTCCAAGTAGTTATTTTGTCCTGCTCCACTCCAACCCGAAGTATCATTGTGACTGGAGCATGATCTGAGGTAGACATGACCGCTATATTGAAGCTAACCAGCAATTCCAGTTGTCTATGCTCGATCAATATATAATCCAGTCTTGAGTATGTTCCGTGTACTGAAGAGAAGAAGGTGTAGTCTCTTTCTCTTGGATGTTTTACTCTCCAAGAGTCGGTCAATTGACCTTGATGTAGTATCCTCTTCAGTAGATTTAATTTCCTACCACCCTCTCTCGGCGTACCAGATGACGTATCCAAATGTGAATCTAAACACAAATTAAAATCTCCTGCCACAAACCAGATTACCCCTTTTATATTCAAAGATTTTTCTCAATGTACCCTCCAAGAATGTTACTGAATTTTTATTTGGACAGTAGATATTAGCTAATGTATATTCAATTCCTTGTAATCTTCCCTTCAGGAATAGAAACCGACCCTCAGGGTCCTCCAATCTCCCCTCCAAGGTGAAGCTGACATTTTTTGAGAACCCAATTGCTATGCCTTTGGCCCTTTTAATTGGGGGATCAGCATAATACTATGTTGGATAGTACTGCAAATATAACTTAACGTTTGTATCATAAGTTATGTGTGTCTCTTGTAGAAACACTGCATCTATGGAATGTTGGTATATTTCCCTAAGTGTCTTTATGTCTTTGTCTTTTTATGAGATTTGATCTCCTGCAGTTAAGCAATGTGCAGTTCTTCTTACACTAAGATCTCGTTGCTGGATTAGTGGATCGGTCTTAATTCTGCTAAGGAACCCTTTATGAAAGCTGTGTATTTTGCAGACAGCCGCTGATTGCGTTCCTATGCTGCAGATAGGCGATTTATGGAGTCTCTTAATTTTGGTTGATCATTAAAGCACAGCAAAACAGACATGCAGTATGTAGTTCTGTCCCATAGATCTGACAGATTTCTACGTTGGTTTTATTGTACATACGCGTCTTACACTTTGCTCTGCAATGTCTGCAGAATCTGCTCCCTGTACATCTGTGTGGTCAGAGGCATGATGTATCTGCGTTGATTCAGCCATAATAGATAGCTCAGAACCTTGTCTAGACATTTGTTTCAAGTTTGAGGAAAAAAATGGTTACTGTCTCTTTAAGCAGACAAATCGCAGCGTAGACAGGTGGGATAACACAGTCCAATGCAGAGAAACAGTTTCCATCATTCACAGGTGAAGTGTACTAAGCTTGTGTGACTATGGCCTTTCACAAGATGGAGGAGGGCACTGGGCTTGATTGCAGATTACACCCAACATATACACAGCAGGCTGTAGGAATGCTACCATGTTTTGGCTATTCTGACTCAACTGTTGTATTAGTGACTTATCCCCAGCTGAGACCTCTATGCCTGGCCTGTATAGGCAGATTCAATCACTGCGGGCAGTCTTTATCAGATAGCTGAACTCAGCAAATACCTTTTCTCATTCATGGAGATATTTTATTGAATGCAGCAGTTACAGCAAACAAGAGGGTGGATATGACCAACATGTATAAATACATCAGTGGTTCATATAGTGAACTCGGTGTAGTCATTCCCCCTGAGATCATCACAGAGGACAAGGGGGCGCTCTTTACATCTGGAGGAAAAGAAATGTAATCTCCAAACATGGAAAGGGTTCTTCACATTAAAAGCGGTGAGAATGTGCAATAGACTCCCTCAAGAGTTGGTTGTGGCCAGCTCAGTGGATTGCTGTAGGAAAGTCCTGGATTCTTTCTTGGATACACAGAATATAATTGGATATAACATTTATAGGGAAAGTTGATCCAGGAATATCCGATTGCCTCTCAGAGGATGAGAAAGGAATTTTTCCCCTGCGAGCAAATTGGATCGTGCTTTGCTGGGTTTTTTTTTGCCTTCCTCTGGATCAACTGTGGGTGGAGGATTATAACTTTTTTTTATGGTTGAACTGGATGGACTTTTGTCTTTTTTCAGCCAGACTAACTATGTAACTATGTGGCAAATGATTGAAAAGACAGTATTTGTAGGTCAAAACATGGTAATGTGCTCCCGGATACAAACAGATTACATGTGGCCTACAGACTAGCAGCCATATTGGTACCAATAAAGACAGAGTGACATGAAAATTATATACATCACAAGTGGGAGGGAACACAGAACAGAAGGAAGAAAAATAAATGGTGCAAACACCAAAATCACTAAAAGATGGCAGTATATTAACCAACTATACTGAAACTAATAAACAATGGCTAAGGAAATTAACCACTTCCAGTCCGGACACTCCCCCCCCCCCCCCCCCCCTTCCAGTCCAGACACTTTCACCCCCTTCCAGTCCAGGCCAATTTTCAGCTTTCAGTGCTATCACACTTTGAATGACAATTGCGCGGGTCATGCAACACTGTACCCATATGAATTTTTTAGCATTTTTTTGAGACTTTATTTTGGTTATATTTATTCACCACTGGGATTTTTATTTTTTGCTATATAAATGAAAAATTCCAAAAATTTTGAAAAAAAATGTTTTTCTTATAAAAGTTTGCAAATAATCTTTCTTCATAAATCTTGGCCAAACTGTATTCAGCTATCTTTTTTAGTAAAAAAAAAAAACCCAAATTAGTCTATAACCAAAATTGTATAATTTTTTAATTTTTTTTTATTTTACATTTTTATTTAATTTTTTTATATTATTATTTACGGGTTTTTTTTTTTAACATACTGTCACCCTAGCAGTGCAGTGTCACCATGGTGACACTGTACTACTTGTGGGGGGTGATGAAGATTTTTTTTTTTTCACACTGATTGCTTTTACACCCATAAAGGCTGTAAAAGCAATAATTTCTCCTTCTCTCTGGCTGCATTCCTGCAGTCATTCAGAACTACTGTGTGAGCTGTGATTGGTCACAGCTTGTCACATGGTACAAGGCTGTTGTGAATGGCCCTGTACCATGTGACCTCTGTGATCATTCAGATTTCACACGTAGTAAGCAATGATGTCAGAAGTGACATCTTGTTTACTACTGTTCATGTGATCACTGATTGGCCAATCAGTGATCACATGATCAGGACTTCACACAGAGGTCCCGTACAACGATCTGTGTTCTGCTGTGTCCGGAGGGTGTTGGACAGGTGGTAATCACCTATGATCATGGAAGAGTCATGAGCATATTTAATAGACACTATGTACAAAAGCAGAGTAAGTACCCATTGTCATTAGCCAAACAAACATTCTGGAACTAGAGGCTTTCAAATATAGATTGTACGTTGCTCAGATATCATTTTACTTACAGAAGACGTAACATCTATGTGGAAGATTATAGGACGACTCTTCCACTTCCCCCCTAGAAAAGGAAGTAAGGTTTCCAAGACTTTGTTCTCATCCACTTCTGGCTTAACGAGACGAATTATTTTGAGATTTGGTGTTTCATTTGGAAGACTTGACTGAAGATTTTGGTAAAGCCTTTTCACATACAGAGATTTTCCTGGTGTGAAAGGAACATTTAATAATGACACAATGGTTAATAAGTACAACTATAGCCCATTTTATTATATATGTCTATTATAAAAGAAAACATTTTAAAACATTGCAACATTTTCTGAATTGTTAGACCTTGTGTGCAGTCGTAATATTCCTTCTATTATCTACATTAAACCACCTTGCTACCCCTGTAGTTTCTTAGATACATGTTTGTTTTTCTTTAGAATGTCATTTATAAATGGTGCTGTGTGCACAAACAAGACACATGTCCGATGCCTGCGAGCACAATACAATGATTCTGTACCTTGTGATTGCTGTGAACCAATTACATTGATCCCAAATGTGTTACTCTGGCTGGCTGTGCTTACAAACATCAGCCATCCACTTTTCTCACAATGGCAGATTGCTTCCTTCCCACATTGCAGTAGAAAGGAAAAGAAAGGCAGCAATACAGGGAAGGCTACTTTTCATTCAAGATGGGGGGGGGGGGGGGGGGGGGGGGGGTTAAAATGCCACTGACCACCTATATAGAGGTGGAGATTTTATAGTGCCATTGACCACCGATAAATTGGTGCTTTTTTGGGGGGGAGGGGTACAGGTTGCCACTGACTACTAATAATGAGGAGTGAGTTTAAAGTGCCACTGAACACCACTGATGAGGGGTGGTTTAAAGTGCCATCAACTAGCAATGATTGTGGGATTGTTTGGGGGTTATTCATGATATCTGGCCATTGCACATAATATAATTTCATCCACTGGGGAACCTTCTTCCATATGTAACGCTACTGCCGCTTGGTATCATTGGTTCTCTGTTCCTCACCACATCGCTATAACCTGCTCAATACCCAACAAAACACCTGGTTACAGCATTAATATTCTACCAATCTATGATGGTACACAGAACATTAGACCACACGCAACGTGGGGATTACTGAGATGAATATATGAATAACGAGTAAGCAAATGCAATACATAAAATGAATACACAGGACAAAAGAATACGTTAGATGACCTGATGGTTAATTAGCCTCACCTTTGGCCATTACCTTACACCACAATAAGACTAAGCCCCATTACACTAATTCACACAATATCCAATAAAATAACATCAACTCTGACAGAATGAATGCCATAAAAGAAACCTCACTATACTGTGTGTGTATATCTATATTATTATTTTTATTATTATACAGTACTTATAAAGCGCCAATAGTTCGCTCAGCGCTGTACATTACAAAGGGGGACAGAACATGTGACAGAACAATACCAATACAATGTGATACATGAGGGGATCGAGGGCCCTGCTCTTTCGAGCTTACAATCAAGGATATATATATATATATATATATATATATATATATATATATATATATACACACACACAGCCCCAATAGTGAGGGCCCTGCTCTTTCGAGCTTACAGATCAAGGATATATATATATATTACTATATATATATATATACAACACACACAGCCCCAATAGTGAGTGGGTGAATGTGTTACTGGCACAGAGGTACCCCTGAAGGTAAGTGTAAAGTACTTAATTCATAATTGTCTGTATCGGACAGATTTTGTTAGGGCCCTTCTGTCAATGGTGCTCATGTAGCTTTCCCTTCAGGACTGTATGCAAAGGATAGCCAATGGGCTGTTAAGTAAGGGGCAATCTCAGTAAGCATTAACTGTGGGTAACAAGGGATTAAGCTTGATGGTTCCACTCACCACTCCCTGTATGCAAAAGATCAGCTCCAGTCTGCTTATCAGTTTTCTCAGAAGTCTCAGTTCACATGATCGGCCCCTCAGTCAGATCCTCATGATCAGGACCTCTCTGAGGTGGTGGCACACAGCAACAGGTCTGTCCAGTTTAGGTCTCAAGGCACAGAAGCTCTCTCTCTGTGACTCAGTCTCTCTCTCTCTCTCTAATCCTCGCAGGCTCCGTCTTCCCAGATGCAAAGGGACACAACCCAGCACAGGTCTGCCTTTGTTAACTCCCCACATCAGTCGCCTCAGCTCAACTAATTTTGCTCAGATCGCTTCTCGGCCTTTTGGCTAAGATCAAGTGTAGTATCGACCTTGCCTTTAGGGGTGTCCCTGCTTCCAGCTAGGACTTTGAGAACCACTTGCATCTATCCCAGCCATTTGGTCTGTGTGGGGTACCCTCTTCTCGGCCTTGTAGGATCGTCGATTAAATTCGGCTTCACCTACTTGCTGCTATTGGGTTTGAGGCTTAGCCCCCACACAGAACGAGTTTGTGATCTTCCCCCCCCCCCCTTGTTCACTCTGCGTTACTACCTCCGGGCAGTAGACGCTCAATAGCCTTTTCAAAGGCTAAGCGAGAGTGAAGCCGCCGAGGAAGAAGAAGGAGAAGAATCCGATCAAGATCTCTGGGAAGCCCTCCTGAGAACTCCTCTGCGACAAGATGGGGAAGAAGCAAACTACGAAGAAGCCACAGAACGCCGCCCCCGCCAAGACCCCGGGAGAAGCCCCCTCCGCCTCCACCTCAGATCGCTCCAGCCCTGCAGACAGTCTCCCTCCCCTGGAGCCCTGGATGAAGCAGACAGTCATGCTGCGGCTGAAGGAAGTGGAAGGCAGAATCCCGGACATGACCCCGGAAGTCTTTGGGAAGAAAATGATCCTTGAACAAGGATTCAGCAAGGCAGAGACCCTGTCGGTGCAGTCCTTCGTGAGAGGTATGTTCTTGGTCACTTTTGTCTCCCTACAGGTATGCAGAAGGTACTGGGAGGCAGTGAAGACCTCTGGACCCGACTCCCTCTTCCGAAAGTTCACTGCGAACTCTCCCATTCAAAGGGACGAAAGGCGGATCACGGTGTCCATGAGGAACCCTCACGTCCCTGGTAGAGACATCGCCACCTACCTCCAAAGGTTTTGTGTCGTGTTGAAGGACCCAGTCCGGATACTAGACACCAACGGCTTCTGGACAGGTAAAGGGCTGTGTTTTGCAGGCTACTAAGAGATCGTCCCGCTGGAGATCTCCAACACCTGCAACAGTGCTTCTCCCTGGGATCATCATCAGGACTCCTACACTACCCGGACCAACCCCAGTCATGCCGCAGGTGCGGCCAGCCGGGGCACGAGGGTAAGGAATGCAATGTGCTTTCTTGTAGGTTCTGTAGGTCTGCAGGTCACGAGACCAAGGATTGCCCGAGGTCCAGAACCTGCAACCTCTGTGGACGGTCAGAGCACGTCTACAGAGACTGCCCAGAAAGAAGCAGGACGTACGCTGGGGCCCTGAGCAAGGGCCCTGCCACCAAACCAGCGCCACAGAAACCTCCAAAGGACCCGGGTAAGAGGAACCCCCCCAGGCCCCAGGTCCCCCTGCCCCTGGTCCCCCTGCCCCTGGTCCCCCTGGTCCCCCTGGTCCCCCTGGTCCCCCTGCCCCCCTGGTCCCCCCTGGGCCCCCCTGGTCCCCCTGCCCCTGGTCCCCCTGCCCCCCCCTGCCCCTGGTCCCCCTGGCCCCCCTGGTCCCCCTGCCCCTGGTCCCCCTGCCCCCGGTCCCCCCCGCCCCTGGCCCCCCTGGGCCCCCTGCCCCTGGTCCCCCTGCCCCGGGCCCGGCTCCACCCCCCCCCCTCCTGTCCTCACAGGAGGACTTCCCGCCCCTTCCCCCTGTCACCCCTGTCAGCAACTCTGCGGCGGGGTACAGGAAGCGGAAGAAGGAGCAGGCCAGCCCGGCGGCGGAGGACACCTCCTCCGCCACCAAGCGGCCTGCCGTCCTCCAGAATGTCGCAGGTCCCGACCCCGTGGGGGAGGACCTCGACACGCTGGAGGAAGAAGAGGTGGAAGAAGAGATGGCTCTGACCCAGTCGGAACCAGATCTCTCCACCGACTTCGATGAGGTCCTCACGAGGTCCTCGATCAGATTGGTCTGGGCCAGGACATTTGTCAGGCTGCAGAGGTCACAGAGGTCGCCCCCCCTCTCCAGGGGAGGTAAGCACAGCCCCTGCCGACTAACCCCTTCATCTCTTTCCCATGATGGCTGAGATATCTATCTTTTCCATTAATGTGAGGAGCATAAAGGACGCGTCTAGGAGGCAGACTGTGCTGACCTTTCTTTCCACACAGCAGAGTGATGTGTACATGCTTCAGGAGTGCGCCCTTCCCCCTCTGAGGAGGTACACTCATTTGTCCTCCCAGTGGACCCACGGTCCCTCCTACTGGTCTGGGGGTGGCGATTGCAAGTCCGCAGGGGTAGCGGTTCTCATCAGGGGTGGACGTTTCACTGTTGACTCTGTCCACGAGCTCGTCTGTGGCCGCCTTTTGGTCATAGACGGCTCGTGGGCGGGGGAGCCCGTTAGGCTCATCAACGTGTACGCCTCCCCGGAGAAGAACGCGCGGCTGGAGCTTTTCCAAACCCTGCGGACGCAACTCGTCACAACGAGAACAGTAGTAATCGGCGGTGATTTTAACTGTCCGATAGAGGAGGATGGGGCGCAGCTCCAGCATGTACGCAAAACTCGACTCCACCTCGAAGCTGCTCCGAGAGGTGATTGCGGAGGGCTTCCCTGCAGGACGCCGTGGGATCCGTGGGGCGCGGTTCCATGAACTACTCATGGAGCCGCCCCGACGGATCTGTGCGTTCCAGGATTGACTTTGTGCTCACCTCCAGGGCAGTCAGGCACCGCGGGTTCTCCATGGTTCCCTGCTTTTTCTCTGACCACAGGGCCATTCACTTTCGAGGTGACCTGGGAGAGGGCTTTGCCCCGGCCCCAGGCTCCTGGAAGCTGAATTGCACCCTGCTGGGCGATGAGGAACTGCTAGCGGAGCTCAGGGAAATCTACGGTGCCTGGCGAGAGGAGAAGTCTTTCTTTCCTAAGGTAAGCGACTGGTGGGAGTTCGTGAAAGTCAAGCTGCGCAGCTTCTTTCAGGCCAGGGGACGCCAGCAAGTGTGTGCCAGGAGGAAGGAACTCAGGAGGCTGCAGCGTCAGCTGCAGTCCCTGCAGGACCTTCATCACTGTGGCTGGGACGTGAGGCAAGACCTGGAGGACACCAAGAAGTGCTTGAAAAAGCACTTTGAGGAAGAATCCAGGCACATTGTCTTCCGTGCCAAGGTGGAGCATCTCGAGAAAGGTGAGAAGTGTAACTCTTTCTTTTTCAGGAAACTCCACTCAGGACACACACCCCTGTCGGAGCTGCGCGACAAGACTGGAACACTCCAGAAGGGGAAGGAGGCCGTGATGGAAGTGGTCAGCGACTACTACTCCGACCTCTACTCCCCCAAAGAAACAAACTCGGAAGCGGCCGACAGGTTCTTGTCAGGTATCTCTAACGCTATTGATCCTGCAGGGTTTGTCGGCCACCAACGCCCCCTTGACGTTGGAGGAACTGCACTCTGCCGCTAAATCCTTTAGGCAAGGCAGGACCCCGGGCTGCGACGGTCTCCCAGTGGAGCTCTATGTAGCGCTGTGGGATCTCGTGGGCCCGGACCTGCTCGAGCTGTACGAGGAGATGGTGGTGGAGGGCAGGATGCCTCCTTCGTTGAGGGAGGGGATGATCACGATCCTGTACAAGCGTAAGGGGGAGAGATGTGACTTGAAAAATTGGCGTCCCATCTCTCTCCTGAACGTGGACTACAAGATCCTCGCCAAAGTCATGGCGAACAGGCTGAAGGCTGTCATCGGACAGATCATCAACCCGGATCAGACTTGTGGCATTCCTGGCCGCAGGATTGCGGACAGCCTAGCGCTTGTCCGGGACACGGTCCAATACATCAAGGACCGCCGTGTGCACGCGGCCCTGGTCAGTCTTGATCAGGAAAAGGCCTTTGACCGTGTCTCCCATGGGTTTATGTGCAGAGCCCTGCGCAGGTTTGGTCTCGGGGAAATGTTTTGTTCATATGTTGACATCATGTATAATGACATTTGTAGTTCCGTGCAGGTGAACGGCTGGAAGACTGACCCCTTCCCGGTCCTCTCCGGGGTCAGACAAGGCTGTCCTCTCTCACCTCTGCTTTTTGTTTGCTGTATAGAGCTCTTCGCCGAGTGCATCAGACGGAATCCAGAGATCGGGGGAATCACCGCACCGGGACCAGACAGACGGGAAGTGAAGTGCTCGCTCTACATGGACGACGTGACGGTGTTCTGTGCCAACCAGCGCTCCATCGACCTGCTCGTCCAGACTGCGAGGACTTCGGCCAAGCTTCGGGGGCAAAGGTCAACTGTGGGAAGTCGGAAGTCATGCTCTTCGGAAAGTGGTTCCTGCCTTCTTCTGCATCCATGCCCTTTGGCATCAAGACAGCCTTCATGAAGATTTTGGGAGTTTGGTTTGGTGCCGAGGGCGCAGCCCTGAAGTCTTGGGAGGAGAGAGACTGGCCAAGATGCGACAAAAGTTTGGACTCTGGAGCCTCAGAGACCTCTCCATCGAAGGGAAGACACTGGTACTCCGCAGCGAGATTCTCCCTGTGTTGCAGTACCTCGCCCAGGCCTGGCCCCCACGGGTCAACACCTGTAAGGCCATCACCAGGGCGGTGTTTCACTTTCATCTGGGGCTCCAAGATGGACAGAGTGAAGCGGGCAGTCATGTTCAAGGAACCCCTCAAGGGCGGTAAGGGCGTGCCCGACATCGCCACCCAGCTGAGGGTGTTCTTTGCTTGCAACTGCATCCGCAGAACTTTGCCCAAACGGATTATGGACTCTGGCGGGAACGCAATGTCTCGCTTCTTCCTGTTGCCTCTCTGGAGGTCCCTGGGGTGGGACACCTGGGATAGTTCCATCCCCTACAACTGGGACACTCCTTGGTTCTACTTGGATACCTTCAAGTTCATCAGGGAGCAGGGGCTGCAGGGAGTCAAGCCTGACTTGTGGAAGCCAAAGACCATTTACAAGTTGATCAGAGCAAGCGACATCATGGAGTCGGTTCCAGGCCTGCCTTCGGACACCTGCAAGGTGGTCTGGAGGAATGTTTCTTCCAACATTCTCACCAACAGGCATAAAGACCTGGCATGGATGGCTATCCAGGGGGGATTGCCTCTCAGGACATTTATGCATGCCAGGAACCTGAGCAGATACAGACACTGCCCCTTCTGCATCATCCACGAGGAAACGTCTTACCACGTTTTCTGGGAGTGCTCATTTGCTCAGGCCCTGTTGGGTGCCCTGGAACCTGAACTCAAAGACTTTGTACCACAGACAGCCATCACTCACTTTGGGGTGTTGAATGGACTGTTCTGTGGAACTTTCTCTCTGGAGGACATTGACAGCGCCTGGAGGGTGCTGTGTTGCTTTAAGGACGCTTTATGGTGCGCCAGGAAGTGCCTCATCCACCAGCGGGAGAGGATGTCCATTGAGGACTGCTGCAGACTGATCCTCAGTCTGCTCAGAGACTATTCCTTGATGGACTTTAAGGAGGAAGAGGACGTCTGAAGATTTCCCCTTCCCCCTACTCCCCCTTGCGTGTCTTTGTCCCTTCAATAAAGCTTCGGGCCTGTGTTTCCCCCTTTCCTCCCCTTCCCCCCCACACACCCGATGCCTATTGTTGATCGTGATTTTCAGTTTATCGTTTTTCTGCATGACATAGTGACTAGGAAATGTATTGTGTATTAGGATGCTACAGTTTTTGGGGTAAGCGGCGTCATGCAGGACGTGGTGGTCCGGGGGATTCATCCTCCGCGCACATCACGTCAGGCATCATACCGCTGAGCGAATGTATTTATTTCTGAATGTATTTATCGTATGCTTGGAACTGTATTGCAATGTGGTGCGCTGCGTCGCAGTACAGGGTGAGATGTACCCCGATTACAAGTAACATGTTGTTTTTGATGCTTCTGCAATAAAAGTATCTTTTCAATCAAAAACTAATTTTGCTCAGATAGCACACTGTCTCTTTCATCTTCTGTATACAGGGAATCGTGTGTCAGTAGTTCTACAGCCACTTAACGAACCCTACACAAACAGCACAGTCAAAACTTTCCTCTTTTTCTCTGTTTTCTCAGATGCCCACCGAGAATTTCATAGGGGTATCGAGTGCAGTCACACTCTTATTTGCGAATTCATAGTACAGTTTTTGCGAAAGAATATATCTTTTTCTAACTACCTTGCCCAGTTCCGTGAGAAGTTGTGTGAGAGTATTCCTAAGTTCTAAAAGGGTTGACGTGGCCAGAGTCCGCTTATGAGCTCTCTCCAAAGAGTGGATCCTGTCTGTAAGGAGCCTCAAACACTCTTGTTTGAGTCTTTTACGTTTTGTTGCATTGGCTATGAGGATACCCCGAATAACACATTTATGGGCCTCCAACTGCGTGAGAGGCGAGGTGTCAGCAGAGCTATTCAAAGAGAAATATTCAGTCAGAGCAGAGCGAGTCTCTTGTTCGATAGCAGCATCCGCAAGAAGGGAAGCGTCTAGACGCCAATATTTGGAGCGCGGGTGTGCAATGGGGAACTGCAATATCATGGTAATGGAATGGTGATCCGAAAGGACCATTGGCTCTATGGTGGCAGCGTGGAGGAATGGAAGATCTGACTACGATAAGAAAAAGTAATCTATCCTAGAGTACTTATTGTGTGGTGGAGAAAAAAAGGTGTAGTCCTTAACAGAAGGGTAGAGAGTACCCCAGAAGTCGTGCAATTGCAGGTGTTGTAGTTGTAAACGTATTTTCTTAAGAACCTTATAGGGTAAAAAAGAGATTCCTGAGGACGAGTCTAAAAGAGGCCTCAAAGGGACATTCAGATCACCTCCCAGTATCAGAACATCTGATTGAAAGGCGGCTAGGGCGGAGGTGATGGAGCGTGTAAAGGAGACCTGCTTAGAATTAGGAGCGTAAACATTGGCAAACGTGATAGGCCTGTTGGCGAAGACTCCGTTTATAAACAGGAATCTCCCTTCAGGGTCTGCAAGGGAGTCTGTGACATGAAAAGGGAGGTGTCTAGCGAACAAGACGGCTACCCCCTTTGATTTGGCCAGTGGGTTGGTGGCATGAAGAACCGTGGGAAAACGGAAATTATGAAGCTTGGGAATGGAGTTTTGGCGAAAGTGCGTCTCTTGCAGGAATACCACGTCTGCTTTCTGTTTGTGCAAGTAGGAGAGTAACATCGAATGCTTTTCAGGTATGTTCGAACCCTTAACATCAAGGACAGTTGTCCTGTTGTGGAGGAAGAGGAAGGCATGGCTATCGAGCAGGAATGTCTGAGTCAAATGCCTTTGTGCACTAATGTGCGGGAGGGTGTGGAAGAGAAAAAAAAAAAAAGGGGGGGTGAGGGGAAAGGAATAGGTCAGGGGGAAAAAGAGAAGGGAGGGAAAAGGAGAAGGAATAAACGTATGAAAGAAAAAAGGAAGAGTACGGATAGTAGGCGGCTCAAGGAACAGGCCCGCTTTTCCAAGTGGGGGAGAGAGGGATAGGGGAGGAAGAGAGTCAGGAAGAAAGAAGAAGAGTGCGAAAAGGGTAGAAAAGAAACCAAGAGAAGAGATAATAGTAGCCGGATAAGGGGTTCAGTATAAGCTCACCGACCTCACTGTGTGGGGAACTAGATCGGTGTGAAACCAGGAAGTGAACGGCCACCGGCCGGAGGACCCCTATCGAAAATTATGCAAAAGGAGAGCGAGATCGAGGAGGTTGGGGTTGAGGAGGGCAAGTCTTCAGGGTTGGAAATGTAAAATTGGTCGGCAATCCTCTCCGTGGGATGGTGCAAGGTGCACCGTAGAAGGGATGAGGACCGGGGCGGCAGGAAAGAGCGCAGTGTGAGGGTTTATGAGTAGACAGGGAGCGTCACAACCTTTGTGTGTAAGCGGTGTCATAGAGTGCACAGGGTGAATGCAATAGGACGGTCAGACTATGTTGAGACGAAATCAGGACTGCGAAAGGACTTCTCGTTATAGGAAGAGTAATGGAGGGCCCACGCTACTATTACAGGCAAACCGTGTCGTGCAGCAAAAATGTAAAGAGTCAATAAAAACCAGTACCAATGAAATCAAAACAGACCAGGTAAACTAACCCCGCTCCCCCATTCAACAAACAGTAACCATCTAAACTTCCGAGGATCATTACCATTCATTTGAAAAAATACAGATAGAATATTCGAGGCCCCTAGGGTAGCAAAGGGAACGAGCATGACCTCTCTCGAGTTTGGCAAATGGGAGGGGACAAGGAGGTGGGAGGAAAATGCGTACGGGGGAGGTCGGAGGTATGAAAATCATCCGGTCAACCTCGCCGGCCATGTTAGAAATCAGAGATCGGTCAGGGAGTAAGATACAATTCCAGTCAAGTTGGCCTTTCGTGTGAAGGAGAGAGGCGATGCTCGTTCACATCGCTATATCCAGTGATCAGTATGAGTTGTTACAGTCACCTATAAAGCATCAACCTATCTTAACATCCAGTCACCCCATCACCCCCAACCACCCCCCTAAAAATATAAGGAGCCTCGGCCACATTCCCACATGTACTATACTTTATGAGTAAGCAGAGGCCTCTTCCGAAGAATCAGGAAGAGGCAGGTGATCCGTGGCATGCAGGGGTAGAGCAGACTACATCTGGACAGTCTCATATCAGCAGTAAGACGTCTTTGAAGCAGCGAGGACAAGGTTCAGGTGTTGCAGGAAGAACGAGGCCAAAGGATTGTGATCATCCAGAATGCTCTCGGTTGATTGAAGAATGTGGGAGGTCGGGAAAGGCCCAAGTCGGGAACCATCTGGAGGTGGAGGACCTGTTAAGGGGTGCGGAGTGTCTGGCGATGATAACCATAATAGAGTCAGGGAGTTGTTCCCTATTGTAGGAGGTTGAGACAAAATGAACAGTGCTCATCCTCTTGTTAAGCAGGTACATAGGCCCAGTCAGTGGTTGCGGGGCATTAACTGCAGGTGGAGCCCATGGAGCGTTGGCCACCATCCTGGCGAATAGGTGGCGGGTGCATAAAAGTAGAAGTCCAACAAACATGGAACCGTGAATAGATGAATAGCCAGAACTCTCGGGGCAAAATGGCGATAAATCATGCAGAACCTTATAAGAGCTTAGGTGCTTGGTGAAGAGAGCGCCGGAAAGTCAGGAGCAGTGAGCGTCTCGGACTCTTAGATTTCGCGCCTCGGCTTCCTGTGTGCCGGAGAGGCCGTCAGGCTGAGAGCAGCTGGTGTGCCCCCTGCGGGGAGTCTTGGAGGAGTCGATGGGACTATCCGCCCCCTACGCTGAGACTGGCCAAGCCAATCCATAGTGCTGTCTTCAGTTCCCAGATCCTGGGCTGGCGGCAATCGCAGGGAGCCATGCCACTCAGGCAGGTCAGTCAGTGGAATGTCCAGGGAAGTGTAGAAAGATGATAATTCTTCAGGGGTTCGCAGGTTGAAGGTGCAACCATTAGCTTGTACAGACAGGCAAAAGGGGAACCTCCATCTGTAGAGAATGTTACATGATCGGAGCATATCCAGAAGGGGACGTAGCGCACGCCGTTGTCGCAAGGTAATGCTGGATAAGTCCTGAAACAGTTGTATTTCCGCTCCCCCATATAAAAGATGCCTTCTATCTCTGGCGCAGCGGAGGATATCCTCTTTGAGTGGAAAACTGACTAGGCAGCAAACAACATCCCTGGGTGGATCTGCGTCTCCCCTCCTGGGTCGGATCGCTCTGTGTACACGCTCGATATCAACCAGGGATGCTGGCGGGCGACCAAGGTGATCATTAAATATTGCGATAACCGCTTTGGAGAGATCGGTAGTTTCCACTGATTCTGGGAGGCCGCGGATTCTAATTTTATGCCTGCGACCCCCGATTGTCTAAGTCTTCAATATGCCTATGGAGGTCCCTAATAGCAGAAGCGTGTACCGCTGATTTTTGCTGAACATCATGTATGGCGGACCTGCTTTGTCTGGATATGGATTCCACCTGGTCCAGTCTTGAGCCCAGCGCCTGTATGTCTGCCCTTAAATCGCTAACAGCGGTATTAAGCGATGTAGTCAGGGTGGCTTTGATGTCTGCAGCCACAATCTGAAGATCCCTTAGGTAGAGGGATTGAGAAGCAGAGGGAATGTCATGCTGGGACACTGTATCTGGGGCTGCATGTGTGGCAGAGCAGGAGGGACTCGACATGTCTGCGGCTGTAGAGGGGGGGGGGGGGGGGGGGATATGCAGAGGGGGAAGGAGATGACTGCTGTCCCTCTCTCTGCTGCTGGGAGCGGAAGAGCTCATTTATGTGTCGCCCCTGCGTGCTACAGCCCCGAGGGGATCGTGAACGGGCACCGGATGATGTCCGGTCCATCTTCCCCATCCTGTGGCCGCTGAGTCTCACCCGGCTCCTCTGTAATGCGGAGTAGAGGGATCCGGCTGGCGGGAGCTCTCGGGCTAAGCGTCCATCTTCCTGGCGCGGCAGACCACGCCCCCCGTGAAAACCTTAATGATTCAGACTTTGAACACATTAAATGTCACATTAGGATATACTATACCTGTATATCATGTTCATTTAAGTATTTATTATTTTTTAATTCTTCATTTATTTACAGCACAATTTGTTTGTGATAGTATAATTCAAACATAAGGTGGATGTTTTTTGAGTGCAGTTGTAGGATTGATTATTTAACTTGATTGCAGTGAAAGGTGTTTTTTTTTTTTTTTTTTTTTTTTTTTTTTTTAATGCTGCTGGCAGACACTGACCATTCAGTATCTGCCATCCCTCTCTGCCAATCCCTCCACTGACTTCCAATTGCCCAGGAAATTAAATTCAAAATAATAACAAAATACAAAGCCATGAGCTATACAATACAATGCCCTGAGCTACATCCCCAATCTTGTCTGCAAATATCACCCAAACTGTACTCTCTGCTCCTCCCAAGACCTCCTACTCTCTAGCTCCTTTGTCTCCTACTCCATCCTCTCCTCCTCATCCCCTCCTCCCATGCTTGTCTTCAGGACTTCACCAGAGCCTCTCCTATCCTTTGGAACTCTCTACCTCAGTCTGTCCGGCTATCCCCTACTCTGGCTGCCTTTAGGTATCTCTGAAAACTCATCTCTTCAGGGAAGAGTACCCATTTCCAATTTAGTGAACTTTTACCACTTCCATGAGCTCCTCTAACCTTTTGTACCACTTACCCCACCCTATTAGATTGTAAGCTCTTATGAGCAGGACCCTTTTAACCCTTTTGTATTTTATTGTATTGTAACTGTACTGACTGCCTTTATATTGTAAAGCACTGTGCAAACTGTTGGTGCTATATAAATCCTGTATAATAATATTAATAAGTTACTTGTATCAAGAAGTACCCCTTTAAGGACTACATATCCCATGATCCACTGCTGCACAGCAAGTCCTCTTTCTCATGCTCCCATTGGCTCAATCTCTCCTGCTCTCTGCTTAGCTCAAATCCATTGCCAGGAGTGGAGGCAGGGAATATCACATTAATCCCACTAAGATCACACAGCAGAGAAGCTCAGGGTGAAAGGAAGCTGTTGTAGCACAATGAAGATGGGGAGAGGGTAGTGAAAGGAGAGAGGTACATGCAGTCAGCAGCACACCCAGCTACACATAAATAACTGAGGACTTGCATTTGGCTTTAGTGGCCAGCTTTTACAGGCTAAAAGCATCTTAACTATCTCAGTGCCAGCATCTTAATTTTTAAAATGGAAAAAATAATCATATTGCTGGTGTTTGTACTGTCCTGGCATTTTTATTTGGGGTTTTTTTTTGCCTTTTTATGTGGTGATGCATTAAAAAAGTAGATTATTAAAAAAACTGTCAAAAGAAAACTGATATAAAAGTCATTTTGATTCAGTGTTGCATAATTGTCAGTCAAACTATCATAGCAATGAAAACTGAAAAATAGCCTGGTAATAAAGAGGTATGCACAGACCAGTACACAAAAGGTAATCCAGGGTGTATCTATGATAGTGGGTTTGTAGAGCATGCTGGGATTTTAATAAGAAACTCCCAACACATACTGTATCTTCATATTTGTTTGTAGAGATGGGCTTCATGTTCGAGTTGAACATGGGGTGTTTGTGTGTTCAGTGAACACGCAACCAGTATGGGCATTCAGCAAGATAAAAACAAAGATGTAACTTGCGAGCCACTCACTGCTATTACAGGATCATAAACATACAACACATCCTCTTTAAATGTGCATGTAACGGAAGCGTAGGCAGGACAGAGCACACGGAGAAGATGGGGAACACACAAAACTTTATTGAAGCAACAAATTGACAGACATTCAATAGGGAAATAGCAGGGAGAGTGATGTGTGCGCAAACCAGGGACGATTCCAGGCACGGGGGGGTCTTCAGCGACAGACAGGCAATCTCCCCCCCTAGGCTTGGGGCCTCAGCCGAGCTCCCTCCGTGACTGGACAGCGGATTGGAGACTCGGGCAACAGGCGGCAACCTACCACTGGGCAGGGGCTCGGGCAACAGACGGCAACCTACCACTGGGCAGGGGCCTCGGGCAACAGGCGGCAATCTACCCCTGGACTGGGGCTTGGGCAACAGACGGCAACCTACCACTGGGCAGGGGCTCAGGCAACAGACGGCAACCTACCACTGGACAGGGGCCTCGGGCAACAGGCGGCAATCTACCCCAGGGCAGGGGCCTCGGGCAACAGGCGGCAACCTACCACTGGGCAGGGGCCTCGGGCAACAGACGGCAATCTACCCCTGGACAGGGGCTCGGGCAACAGACGGCAACCTACCACTGGGCAGGGGCCTCGGGCAACAGACGGCAATCTACCCCTGGACAGGGGCTTGGGCAACAGACGGCAACCTACCACTGGGCAGGGGCTCAGGCAACAGACGGCAACCTACCACTGGACAGGGGCCTCGGGCAACAGGCGGCAATATACCCCTGGGCAGGGGCCTCGGGCAACAGGCGGCAACCTACCACTGGGCAGGGGCCTCGGGCAACAGGCGACAACCTACCACTGGGCCTCGGGGATTCAACGGGACTCTAGCTGTGGAGACTGGCCACAGCACAGCTCCCACCCAGCTTTCTAGGGTCATTGGGTTTACAGGGACTCAACGGGTAGTGAAGGCTCAAGCACTCAGGGGCACCACAGGTAGCTATACTCCAGGCATGCCATCAGGACACGGATGGTCAGCGCACACACAGCGGGGCAGTTCAGGACTCGAGTGGTCGGTGCACACACCGGGGACAGTTCAGAACACGGGTGGTCGGTGCACACAGCAGGCACAGTTCAGGACACAGGTGGTCAGTGAGCACAACAGGGATGGTTAAGGACACGGGTGGTCGGTGCACACAGCAGGGACAGTTCAGGACACGGTGGTCGGTGCACACAGAGGGGACAGTTCAGAACACGGGTGGTCGGTGCACACAGCGGGGACAGTTCAGAACACAGGTGGTCAGTGCACACAACAGGAACAGTTCAGGACACGGGTGGTCAGTGTGCACAACAGGGACAGTTCAGGACACGGGTGGTCAGTGCGCACAACAGGGACAGTTCAGGACACGGGTGGTCGGTGCGCACAACAGGGACAGTTCAGGATATGGGTGGTCGGTGCACACAGCGGTGACAGTTCAGGACACAGGTGGTCGGTGCACACAGTGGGGACAGTTCAGGACACGGGTTGTCGGTGCACACAGCGGGGACAGTTCAGGACACTCACGGTAAGCAGCTTGCAGACCCTCAGCGGCAGGCGGCTCTAGACAGTGTTATGATCCGCCAGGTGGTGCCTCAGGCTGCCCACTGGACAGACCTACCCAGAGCGTGGAGTCTAAGCCCCGGTCTGTGCTTTCACCAGGGCCCCTGATGGTGGGGATGGACTTGTAACAGACCAGGGCCAGGTCACGACCTCCGAGCAGGCCCACCAGTGGCAGAGGGAGCCCCTGGGGATGTATGCAGGTACCGGGAGAGCCAGATGTGAAAAGGACGGCGGGACCTAGCAGGATGATCACGAGCCGTGGTCCCGTGGGGTAAGCGAGGTACTGAATCGGCAGGCGAAGAATAGTCAGGTCACACGCAGGGTCAGCAGGATAAGTCAGTCCGCAGAATGGTCAAACAAGCCGGGGGTCAGGATAGGAGAAGGCAGAGTAGTTAGGGCAATCCGGGTCAAAGCACAGGAGAAGGCAGCGTAGTCAGGGCAATCCGGTCAAATCACAGGAGAAGGCAGCGTAGTCAGGGCAATCAGGGTCACTAAACAGGTACAGGAACTTCAGGATCACAGATACACCTTGCGGCAATCTGTGACAGTGCAGGGCATCTTTAAATAGTGCGCCCTGCACTGTCATTGGCCGGCCAGGACACGCCCCCGGGCTGTCATTGGCCGCCCGAGGCACGCCCGCGGCTCCTACTGCGCATGCGCGGCGTCCTGTCAGCCGCGGCCCGCCGAGACCTAGTGCCTGTGTCCCGGCGTGAGCTGTTGCCAGTGCGCGTGCGCCGGGAGAGGAGCCGCGATCCCTGACAGACAGGGATGACCAGCGGTCAGCATTCCAGGGACAACCAGTGATCAGCAGACAGCAGCAGCTCCCAGGGCACTCAGCAGCAGACAGCTTCCAGGGACACGCAGCCATGGACAGTGTGCAGACTCCCTCAGCAGCAGCTCCCGGGGCACTCAGCAGCAGACAGGGTGCAAGGGTGCTCAGTAGACAGGCTTACAGACTGGCAGGGTCTTGGCTGTGGGGTCTGACCTTTGAGGAGAAGGCTCATGCAGAGCTGTGGAGACTCCCAACCCTGGGGTATTGTAGAGGGCTACAGTCCTGACCTTTTGGGGTCTGCAGAGTGCGCAGGGGGGATGGCTGGGAAGCTCGGTCCCCCTCACCCGAGCCTCCCAGCATCTTTCTGGGAGCAAGATGGTTCCAGCCGCATGGCCAGGAACAGAGAGAGGGCTACTTCCTGTGAGAGGGTTTTGAAAATCAAGTGGGACGCGGCTAGGTTGCCTCGGCAACGGCCAGCCCAGCAGACTTCAGAATGTGCCAGGGGGGAGGGAGGGGTGGAGGGATATGGCGGGGGATGGGAGAGGCACTGGCAGTCTGTGACAGTGCACATAATTCAAAAACATAAAAACAATATGTTGCGCTCCTTTGAATATTAAATCAATACATATTTCAAATATATATATATCTAAAAAAAAATCGATATTAATAAACTAGTGAAAAACAGAAAATTATGTGAAAATCAAAAATGCCATCCCGTGCTCATCATACAAAAAAAAAAAAATATAAAAATTAATCAGTCTTCAATGAAAAATATATGTGACTTTTCCCAGTGAATCAAATCAGTAATTCCAGGTGACTTCCTTCATTTGTATAAGATGTGCGCTCACCTCCAGATTAGCCTGTAACAGGCTAATAACGCTTTTTGTCCACTTAATGGGACTGATGTTTGTTGCACCATATGAAGAGTGGTGGGTCCCTCTCAGGCTGATTCCCGTCTCCTACTCCTGCTGGGATCAAACTCTTATACTGCTTATCTCCTGCTTTCATTTCCTTGGCAGGTGCCCTAGTGGAAAGAAAAATTTCCAAAAATAGTGCTTTATCTTTTTAAAAAAACAGTGCTTTATTTAAGTACCAGTTGCACTCACATTTAAATAATGTAAAAACCGCTTTTATATCACCAACAATACATCAACAGCATGCCAAACACTGCCTGCCTTGTGTAGACCTGTCGTCCTCAAATGGCCAGTGACGTCGTAGCCCCTCCCTTACGCGTTACGCCGCCGGTCACGCGGCTTCATCAGGTGGTTGTGATTGGATGTTCACTTCTTCATTCACTCTTTATATAGTGGCTATCCTCCATTTTATTGTAGTTAACATGTACGTGGCCATATTTTTGGGGCCGTAATTCTAATACATTCTAATCTTCCCTGCCGATGTTTTCTTAAGGAAATACAATGTTGCTTTCCAACTATACGCTACATGTTGCTCCCATTTTTGGACAGATGGTGAACACATTACAATGTAACAAAAAGGATGACAGATGTTATATCCTTGAGGATACTGAAGTATATCAAAGTATAATCCAATAAACTCATTTTTTAACAAAATGTACAATATTTATTAAATAAAAAAATTGAAAATATATATAAAAATATATGCATGAAAAGTAAAAAATAAAATATACAAAATAAAAATAAAATAAAATGTATAATACCAGAAAAAATTTAAGCCAAAATGAATATGGAATATATTAAAAATATATTCCCATATATACTAAATAGTACTAAATATCACTAATAAAACATGCTAAATCAAACTCTTTATTCAGACCACCTGGGGCCAAACTCCCCAACTCATAAATCCATAGAGATTCCTTCTTACTAATTTCCCTAACCAAATTATCTCCCCTCCAATGGGAATTATGTTTTTCTATTCCCCAATATTCGACCTTATCTGCTTTACTATTGTGATATATTCTGAAAATGCATGGATAGATGATGATACTTAAAACCTATATTAATATTATGAATATGGTCTTTCATGCGTTCTTTCAAACTGCGTTTAGTACGTCCTATGTATAATAAATTACATGGACATTTAAGCGCTTAAACAACTCCCTTAGTATTGCATGATATAAACTGTTTTATTTTATATTGTTTGTTGTTGGATTAATGAATGTAAACCTGCGTTTAGGATTAGAGGAGGTTCTTTTATAACTATAACATCTACCACACCTATAAAATCCAACACCTTGAAAAAAACAATGTAGTCTTGCTGTTCCCAGGGGGTTCTAATACACTTTTAACTATCTTGTCTCTGCTATTCGGTGCTTTAGTATAGATGAATCTAGGTTGATCGTTTATTGTAGTTTTTAAATCCTTATCTAATTTCAAGATATGCTTCTTAATAATGTTTTGCACATTTATATGTTGTATACTGTAGGGTAATACTATGGATAAATCCCCATTTTCAATATTCGGTGGTCTAACAGTATCTAATAGGCTATTTTGATCCATGTTTCCAACTTCTTGACTTGTTGTTTCCACTACTTCTTTTTTATAACCCTTATCCATAAACCTCTTAATGAATATTTTACTCTGTTCTATATAGTCATTACTGAATGTGCAATTTCTTCTTAGGCGGAGGAATTGACCTCTTGGTATTATTTCTTATCCACGGTTTATGGTGACAGCTGTTGACCTGTATGTATGAATTCCGGTCCGTCTTTTTGAAATAATTTTTAGTATATATATTTGTGTGCCACTATTATTAAAGCAAATATCTAAAAAAAAATATTTCTTTATTACTTCTATTCCAGCTCAATGATATATTTGTATTATTAATGTTTAAATTATCATATAATTCTACCAATGAGGATTAGTTTCCTTTCCAAATTATTATAATATCATCGATAAATCTTTTATAGAGGACTACTTCTTCTTGTTTGTTAGTAAATATGACTTCCTCTTCCCATTTCACCATATAAAGATTGGCGATACTTGAGGCGAATCTAGCGCTCATAGCCACTCCCCTTATCTGCAGATAATATTTATCCTGGTACCAAAAATAGTTATGGTTGAGGCAAAAGTCTATACATTTAAGTATATATTTTTGTTGTATATTAGGGAGGGTGGAATATTTCTTTAAGGCCCAATCGGCCGCTTCTAATGCCCTTTCATGCCCTATAATTGTGTACAAGTGAAGACACATCTACTGTACTTAATATTAAATCATTATTTACTTCCAATTCCTGCGTTCATTTTATCACATGTTTCGTATCCTTAAGAAATGCTTCTGTTTGCTCTACCAAAGGCTGCAAGAATCGGTCGATGTACTCGCCCAATCTTGATATTATTGAGTTTATTCCATTGATAATAGGTCTGAAGGGTGGATTATGTGTGTCTTTATGAATTTTGGGTATAGAATATATATAACAGGTATTCTACAGATAGAGGGAGATAGATACTTGGCTTCTTTATCATTCAATATAGCTTTCTTATTTCCATACTCAATCAATTTCACAAATTTTTTCTTATAAGTACGTGTTGGATTGCTGTTCAATACTGTATATGTCTCTGTATCTTTTAGCATATTATCCATAGCTGTCTCATAAAACTCTTTGGTAAAAAACACTATTCCTCCCCCCTTGTCAGCAGGCCTTATAACTATGTTCTTCCTGCTATTTGAACTTGTAATTCCGCTACTCAGAAATGCAAGTTCAAATAGCAGGAGTAAAATATTCATTAAGAGGTTTATGGATAAGGGTTATAAAAAAGAAGTAGTGGAAACAACAAGTCAAGAAGTTGGAAACATGGATCGAAATAGCCTATTAGATACTGTTAGACCACCGAATATTGAAAATGGGGATTTATCCATAGTATTACCCTACAGTATACAACATATAAAAAATGTGCAAAACATTATTAAGAAGCATTGGCATATCTTGAAATTAGATAAGGATTTTAAAAACTACAATCAACGATCAACCTATATTCATCTACAGTTGCAAGAAAAAGTATGTGAACCCCTTGGGATTCCGTGGAGTTTTGCATGAATTGGGCATAAAATGTGCTCTGAACATCATCTAAGTCACAGCAATAGAAGAACACAGTCTGCTGAACATAATACTACACAAACATTAGATGTTGCCATGGTTTAATTGCACATAACATGTAAACATTCACAGTGCAGGGAGGAAAAAGTATGTGAACCTTTGGACTTAATAACTGGTTGACCCTCTTTTGGCAGCAATAACCTCAACCAAACATTTCCTGTAGTTGCAGATCAGACCTGCTGCACAACGATCTGGAGTCATTTTGGATCACTCCTCTTCACAAAACTGTTTCAGTGTAGCAATATTCTTGGGATGTCTGGTGTGAATCGCTCTCTTAAGGTCATGCCACAGCATTTCAATCGGGTTGAGGTCAGGACTCTGACTGGGCCACTCCAGAAGGCGTATTCTGTGCTGTTGCAGCCATTGTTTTGTTGAATTACTTGTATGCTTTGGGTCTGTCAGGGATCCCCTCGATCCCCGCCGCGATGGTCCCGGCGCAGGCGCACTGCTCCGCCCTGTACACGGGCACTAGGTCCGGGCCGGCCGCGGCGTTCGAGTTCGTGCATGCGCAGTAGAAGCCGCGGCCACCCGCTGGGCACCAATGGCAGCGCAGGGCGGGATATTTAAATGTCCCTGAGCTGTCATTTCGGTGCCTTCTGGTCTTACCTGTTTCCTGTGATTCTGAACCTGTGCCTTGTAAGTTATTTGACCCGGATTGTTCTTGACCTGCTGATTTCTCCTGCCCAGACCCTTGCTTTGCCTGACCTCTCTTCCTGGATGCCCCTCATTAGATCTGACCTGCTGTTGCTGACCTGGCGTGTGACCCGACGATTCTCTGCCCGCTCCCTTGTACCTTACCGTCCTCTACGTTACCAACTCGGCCTGTCTGACTTCGCACTTGCTCAGCCATCCATCCATCCCATCGGGGTCACCCGACCTCCTCACATCTGGCTCTCCCTGGTTGGAGCCCCTGGCGAACACCCCTACCACTGACAGGTGTGCTCAGTAGTGGCGACCTGGTCCGGGGTACTACAAGTCCATCCCCACCATCAGGGGCTCTGGTGAACAAGTACCCTGGGGCTTAGACTCCGCGCTCTGGGCACCAGTGGAGTGCTAGTGGTGCCGCTCGGCGGTCCCTCACAGTACCAGAAGGCCATGACTGAGCCTCGAGGAGGACCCCCCCCGATGGAGGAGGTTTGCAGGCACCTGGCTACCCTGACGCAAGCAATAAACACGTTACAGGACAGATGTTTGCAGATTGAGAATCGGTTTCAGGCCTGCACCATATCTGCTCCTGTTTCACAGGCCCCGGCTCCTGCACCGCCGGTCGCAGCAGCCCACGCTTTCGGTCATTCCGTGACTCCTGTCTGCTCTATTTTGAACTGCAACCACGGACTTTTTTGACAGAATCGGTGAAAGTGGGGTTTGTTATCTCCCTGTTGCAGGGTGAACCCCAAGACTGGGCCCACTGACTAAGAGGAAATAATGACCCCCATCTGGTTACGGTTGACAACTTCTTTAACGCTATGGCCATCTTATACGATGACCCACAACGGGTGGCCTCGGCCGAGGCCACACTATACGCACTCCGACAAGGTCGGCGAGCGGCTGAGGAATACGCCTCTGACTTTAGGCGCTGGATGGGAGACACTCGCTGGAACGAGTTTGCGCTTTTGCACCAGTTCTGTATGGGCCTATCTGAGGCTCTGAAAGACGAGCTCGCCCGGGTGGAGGTGCCTGAGACATTAGAGGACTTGATTGCACTCACCATTAAAATTGACCGTAGGCTACGGGAGCGCAGATTGGAGAGGTCTGGTCAGGGTCGCGGAAATACCTGGGGGTCATTCCAAGGATCCAGTCAAAATACTAGGCCAAAACATCCAGAACCTGCCATCAGAAGATGCTCCCAAATCCATGCAGCTAGGCCTGGCACGGCCTAAACTACCGCCAGAGGAACGCCAGCGCAGACGCTCCCAGAACCTGTGTCTCTACTGCGGTGAAGCTGGTCACATGGTACGTTCCTGCCCGCAGAAACTGAGTAAGTTCACCTCATCTTCTTTATCTATTGGCAATATGAATCCGTCCCAATACTTAGTTGTCCGTGGAGGTGACGGGCATAGTTGATTCGGGGGCATGCAGCTGTTTTGTGGATATCAATTTTGCTCACCGGCAGGGTATCCCCCTCCGTCCAAAGGAAAAGGGGTTTCACATCTTTTTGGCTGATGGTTCCCGGATAAAGTCAGGGGTGGTTAACCAGGAGACCCCTTCCATTGTGACTTCCATTGCCGGTCAGCACCGGGAGCTCCTCCGCCTGGACGCTATTGCATCACCCCTTTTCCCAGTCATTCTGGGGCTCCCATGGTTGCGGGCCCATAACCCCCAAATTGACTGGGAAACTGGGGTTGTCTAGTTCCCTTCCCCATACTGTCGGGAACTGTGCCGAACTTCGGGCCCGGAGGTCCCCCAGGTCCTCCTGTGCTCTGAAGGGGATGCCAGCCTAAAACAAGTGATTCCTGCAGCCTATCATAAGTTTCTTGATGTGTTCAGTGAACGGGAAGCAGATACTCTACCCCCCCACCGCCCATATGACTGTCCTATTGATCTGTTACCCGGTTCTGAAATTCCCTTCGGGCGAATTTTTCCCCTTTCTGAGCTAGAATTAGGGGCCCTGAAGGATTATATTGAGGACAGCCTCCGGAAGGGATTCATCCGTCCCTCCACTTCTCCAGCAGGTGCAGGGATCTTTTTTGTAGAAAAGAAAGACAAGACTTTGAGGCCATGTATCGACTATCGGGAACTGAATAGGGTCACAATCAAAAATCGTTACCCATTACCATTGGTACCGGAATTATTCCAGAGCTTAAAGGCTGCAGTAGTATTTACCAAGCTGGACTTAAGGGGAGCCTACAACTTGGTTCGCATAAGGGAGGGGGATGAGTGGAAAACGGCCTTCCGCACCCGTTTCGGCCATTTCGAATACCTGGTCATGCCTTTCGGGTTGTGCAATGCGCCGGCCACCTTCCAGCACTTTGTAAACTACATCTTTAGGGACTTCCTGGATATCTTTGTCATCGTCTACTTAGACGACATTTTGATTTTCTCATCCTCCCTGGGGGAGCACAGGGTACATGTAACAAAGGTGTTGGGGCGGTTGCGGCAGCATGGGTTGTACGCTAAAGCAGAGAAATGTTGCTTTGAACAGGCTAGCGTTACATTTCTGAGTCTGATTATCTCCACCACGGTGTCAGGGCAGGAGCTGAGGAACGGACAGGCAGGCCTAACAATGTAACGCACTGGCTGACGACAACCACCACCCACAGACCAAAGTCCCTCAGGGCGCGGAGTCTAAGTCCCAGGCTGCCCTTCACCAGGGCATTCAAAAAAGGGGGGTTTGTGAAAAGAGATTCACAGAAAAGCGGCTACATTATGAACAGACCGTGACACTCAGAAAATTTTCCAAAAATGATGCTTTATTACACAGATATAAATATGACATATGGGCATTCGCCCTGGTTTACCATCACCTCAGTATGAGACAGTAACACACAGACCTAAAACCATATAAAATGACATCAAGACCGGTCTAAATGTATGTGCAACAGAAAAAGTGACTGCGAGAGTCTAATATCTCTGTAGTACAAACACATAGGTAAACACTTCCCAAAAGAGGTGTATCCAAAAATTATACCATAGGTATACCATAGTATTGAATAATGAATTTATACCAATATCATAATGGTGAATCCCAAACAGGGAATCCAAAAATTATACTATGGATATACGTATATCACATGTATGAAATGCAGTAAGCACAATAAGCGTGAAGAGGGGAACAATAAGCCTCAGGCCTGTTTGGAAAAAGACATAAATGTCAAATATATAATGCAATACATTCCTGTGCCGGCACACGTGGTTGGGGCCCGTTCATCTGTAATGTGAACAACTGTGTCATAAGGCTCTTGAATGGAAATAAGCCCCATTTATTCCCAGGATGGGAGAAGAGGTGCAGATTGCAGCACTCTGCTTGAAATGGTGTATTCACCACTGTATGTGGACTACACACCACCCTTTGTAGGAAAAGCAAGACATATCCCAAGGAATCTTCTGCCTGTTGAACTATATGCGGTATGTCCTGTATCCTACACAAAGCACCATAATGTCCCCATCCTGTAGTGAAACAAATAATGTGGGAAGTCACTGACAGAGCTTGCACTCAATAAGATATGTAGGTCATATTGATCACAGAGGACCGTATATCTAATGTCCTGTAACAATCCACTCACCACCTGTGCCGTGGATAAAGGGAATGAAAGAGATGTCCTTCATGGATATTGCCAAACACGGCCACAGAGGCCCAGGAACCACCGCTGACATCCGCCGATATATACCGCGGGTTCCAGCCCCCCTCTCAGCGCCTGTGCTGCTCACGCTTGCCTCATGGCATGTGAAGATGGCTTCCTCCTTATGGGTCAGCGTGCGTTCCACCTAGTGCGCATGACCGGAAGTGACGTATCTGACGTATGACGTCAACGCGTTTCGCCGATGGGCGTATCTCACTCAGCTTCGTCAGGACCAATGAGACAACTGCATTTCAATATCCTATTTATAGTGGGTAAAGACCCACCCATTTATGCAAAAGAGGTGACCTGCAGTTGTTCCTAATGGAAGAAAACAAGGGGGGGGGCTAAATACTTAGCACAGCTACTGGTCTTAATTAAAATTAAAAAGGCAGGCGGCTGGAGTCCACAGAGAGGGGAGAGGCTTAATATTTTTACCAAAACATATATTAATCAAAGGTCATAAATTACATATACCAGTCTGTTGGGACTTTTGTCACACTTTAACCAGGAGATGGCGATATAAATCAGAGAATCACCAATTCCATCCACTGAATCGGGTTTTTGGGGAGACAATATCAATTATCAAAAGATACCAACAGATACCACAAGATGGCAATATAATCTGAAAATTCACATGAGGGTCATTATAACAAAAATACCCCAGTTTTTTACATCCATCCTATGGTATGGTTATTGTTCAGAGACGGAAGGTATTAAGGGACATATAACCAGACAGTGAGTCCTTTTGCATTATTTAGAGCTATATAAAAAACTCATATCGTAAGGTCACCCATATTTACGTTAATATTCCCAATATACACAGGTTTATCGCAATTCCAGCCATTAAAAGAAACTGAGAAATGCCATCAACTAACCGCCACATGGCAGTAAATCAGAGAATCAACAGTTCCATCTACTGAATCGAGTTTTTTTGGGGGAGACAATATCAATTATCAGAAAATACCAACAAATACCACAAGATGGCAATATAATCTGAAAATTCACATGAGGGTCATAATAACAAAAATACCCCAGTTTTTTTTACATCCATCCTATGGTATGGTTATTGTTCAGAGACAGAAGGTATTAAGGGACATTTAACCAGACAGTAAGTCCTTTTGCATTTATTTAGAGCTATATAAAAAAAACTCATATCGTAGGATCATCCATATTTTCATTAATATTCCCAACACCGGTACATAGTCCCATAAACCTATTTTTCCAAAAACACTTGGAGATCACATTCCACATTTAACCCCTTAGGGTACAGTGTATCAAGTTTATATATCCAATGTTTCTCCTTTTTAAGCAGTTCTCTATCAAAATCACCTCTCCTCTGTGGGAAGTGCAGTGCATAGAAACCTTTTACTTTAGTGCCGTCCAGTTTACCTCCATGATATTTAGCGTAATGTTGGGCAAGGTTACTATCAGGATCATTTGATCTAATATCTCTAAAGTGTTCGCCAATTCTTACTTTAAGTTGTCTTTTAGTCTTACCTACATACATCTTTTTACAGGGACAGGTTAAGATATATAATACCCTTACTGTGGAACAGTTTATAAGACTCTGAATCTTATAGTGAGTGTTATTTCCTGAATCATAAAAGGAATCCGTGCGATCCACATATTTGCAGATTTGACATTTTCCACATTTAAACATCCCCTTGGTACGTGATTTTAACCATGTTGTTTGTTTTAATGGTTGATAATCTGAATGGATAAGGAGGTCACCAAGATTTGGTGCTCTTCTTGCTACCATCTGGGGACGTTCACCTACAATCTTACTCAGCCTGGGGCATTGAGTAAGAATCTTCCAGTGTTTTTCCAATATTAATTTAACATCTTGCCATTGAGCTCCAAATTGGGTAATCATTCTCACAGGCTGATCACTCAATCTAGCCTTCACTTCCTTTTTGGTAGATAATAAATCCTCACGTTCAGTTTGATATGCCCGTCTCCGAGCATTTCTAATTTGGGAGTGGGAATATCCCCTTTCTCTAAATCTTCTATAGAGATCCTGAGCCTCCATTTTAAAATCATTGATGTTTGAGCAATTTTTTCTCCGACATCTCAGAAAACTGTCCCACTGGAATCCCTGAGATCAGTGAACGTGGATGGTAGCTTCTTGCCTCTAATAGGGTATTGGCAGCAGTAGGTTTCCTATATGTCTTAGTGAGGAGTTTTCCATTTTCAAGTCTAATCTCCAGATCCAGAAAAGAAATACATCTTTCGTCACATATATATGTAAGTCCAATATTGAAGGAGTTCTGATTTAACTCTCCCAAAAATGATTTTAATTCCTCAGATGTTCCTTGCCACACAAGGAACACATCATCTATATATCTTAACCAGATCTGGACATTAGCAAGAAATCTTGATGATTTAAAGACAACCTGTTCCTCCCAAAACCCCAAATGGAGACATGCGTAGGCCGGAGCCCACGGTGCTCCCATACTAGTACCTCTAGTTTGTTGATAGAAGGTATTATTAAATTGAAAAAAGTTATGTTTTAAAGCAAACTCCAATAACTCACTAATGAATTCATTCTGTCCTCCCAAAGTAGGATATGTTTTTTCAAGAAAATAGGAAACTGATCTCACGCCACATTCATGTGGGATGGAGGTGTAAAGTGATTCCACATCTATTCCCACTAGAATGGAGTTATCCTTAATGGTCATATTTTCAATCTTAGCCAACACATCCTTAGTGTCCCTCACATAAGAGGGGAGATTCGGAACCATATCCTTAAGAAACAAATCTATATATTTCCCTGTTTTATCTAGGGGACCATTAATGGCTGAAACAATAGGTCTACCTGGAGGGTTTTCTTGGTTTTTATGTATTTTAGGGATAATGTAAAACGTAGGGTGATTGAATTCTTCAGTTCTCAAATAATCATATTCTTTCTTAGTTAACAAACCCACTTCTTTTCCTAGTGTCAAAATGGAATTTAATTTTTTAACCACCAGATGGAAAGGATTCACAGTCACTTTCCTATATGTGGATGAGTCACTCAATAAGCGCTTCACCTCCCTAACATAGTCTTGTTCATTCAAAATCACTACATTGCCCCCTTTATCACTTCTCTTAATGACAATGTCTTTGGTCTCTTTTAGTTCTTTAAGAGCTTTTCTTTCTTTTTTGGTAAGGTTATCGCCAATTGGCATTTTCCACTCAAGATTTTTAAGGTCATCAGCAACAAAATCTAGAAATGTCGAGATCCTCATATTGGAACGTGTGTAGGATACAGGACATACCGCATATAGTTCAACAGGCAGAAGATTCCTTGGGATATGTCTTGCTTTTCCTACAAAGGGTGGTGTGTAGTCCACATACAGTGGTGAAGACACCATTTCAAGCAGAGTGCTGCAATCTGCACCTCTTCTCCCATCCTGGGAATAAATGGG
Source organism: Staurois parvus (assembly GCA_951230385.1). Taxonomy (NCBI): domain Eukaryota; kingdom Metazoa; phylum Chordata; class Amphibia; order Anura; family Ranidae; genus Staurois; species Staurois parvus. Next base: position 1,756 of record CATNWA010017425.1, on the reverse strand, counting down.
GCTTATTTCCATTCAAGAGCCTTATGACACAGTTGTTCACATTACAGATGAACGGGCCCCAACCACGTGTGCCGGCACAGGAATGTATTGCATTATATATTTGACATTTATGTCTTTTTCCAAACAGGCCTGAGGCTTATTGTTCCCCTCTTCACCTTATTGTGCTTACTGCATCTCATACATGTGATATACGTATATCCATAGTATAATTTTTGGATTCCCTGTTCGGGATTCACCATTATGATATTGGTATAAATTCATTATTCAATATTATGGTATACCTATGGTATAATTTTTGGATACACCTCTTTTGGGAAGTGTTTACCTATGTGTTTGTACTACAGAGATATTAGACTCTTGCAGTCACTTTTTCTGTTGCACATACATTTAGACCGGTCTTGATGTCATTTTATATGGTTTTAGGTCTGTGTGTTATTGTCTCATACTGAGGTGATGGTAAACCAGGGCGAATGCCCATATGTCATATTTATATCTGTGTAATAAAGCATAATTTTTGGAAAATTTTCTGAGTGTCACGGTCTGTTCATAATGTAGCCGCTTTTCTGTGAATCTCTTTTCACAAACCTCCCTTTTTTGAATGCCTTTTTTGGCTACTGAATGGAAACCAAACATTGGGTGACACGATAACTTAATTAACAAAAATATGCCCTTCAACCAGGGCCCCTGATGGTAGGGGATGGGACTTGTCACAGCCAGGAAAACCATGGTCGCGGCCCCCGAGACAACCACAGCTGCGGGTAATGGCCGGCCGTCCAATGAGCGTGTAGCTGGTGGAAGAGACAAAAGAGTAGTTCAGACAAGCCGGGGTCAACTAACAACAGGACAGAAACAGTACAGGGACAGCAGACGATAATCACAGGTTCCACGAGCCGGGTTTCAGCAACAGAGGGTCAGATCAAAGGAGAATAACATAAGAATAGTCAAGACAAAGACGCGATAATCAGATACCAGGAGAGTCACAAGAGTCAGAACAGTAGTTAGCAGCAACACAAAGACACAAGACCACGAAAGTGCAATGAGCCATGTGCGGTCCACTGGCTTATATGTCCCCATACAGCCCACCACCCCTCTGTAGATGGACCACAGGAAACCTGGAAGTGCATAAAAGGGCTCCCATCAGGCACAGCATAGATCCATAGCTGGACACCAGCACATGATGTAACATAACCACCAGAAAAGGTAAGGACCTTGACTGTACCACCCCCACAAGGGCCCCTCCCCCTCCGCGTCTTTGCAAACAAAAGGTATATCCTGAGTAAAGCGGGGTATGGAAAAGAGCGGGAGGATTGGCCACCAGAATAAGCGAGAGACGACCCTACACAGTGGTTCTTCCCTGGCGATGCCCGGCAGTTTTGGCGTTTTTATGGTAGGTAAGCTAGCAGGTGGGGTGCCGCCAATCCCTCGGGTTACGAACATTCTACCTCGGCCCTCCGGGAGGGCATAAGGAGCATCAGTTTGAGCCGCCAAATCTGCTCCACAAGGGGAGAGGTCAGACTGGTCGAAAAGTTTGGGGGGGGGGGGCAGCCCAGGATCTGATTCTGGAGGTATAGTGAGATTGGCTCTGAGTCCTCCTGGACAACTCAGAGTTTTGCGTGCTAAAGCATCAGGCCCGAAATTTCTTGGAACCAGGCAATTTGAAACCACATAGTTGAAGAGTGACAAAGAACAGAGCCCCATCTGGGCCTGGGGGGGTGTCAATCTCTTGGGCCCCCGAAAGATAAGTCAGGTTTTTTTT